>JAQQSY010004555.1:0-12241 GCA_028646535.1 Procyon lotor
ACACATTGGACCAGATGGACCTCATAGATACATACAGAACATTCCACCCTAAAAAAACAGAATACTCATTTTTCTCAAGTGCACACAGAACTTTCTCCAGAATAGACAAATTCATTTTATGAAGCCAGCATTACATTGATCCCAAAATTTCTGACACAAAAATTCTCACCAAAATATCAGCAAATAGGATCCAACAATACAATAAAATAATTATTCACCACAACCAAGTGGGATTTATTCCTGGGCTGCAAGGTTGGTTCAACATCCGCAAATCAATCAATGTGATACAATACATTAATAAAAGAAAGAACAAGAACCATATGATTCTCTCAATAGATGCAGAAAAAGCATTTGACAAAGTACAGCATCCTTTCTTGATTAAAATTCTTCACGGAATTCTTATATCATGGATATAAGGAACATACCTCAATATCATAAAAGCCATCTATGAAAAGCCCACAGTGAATAGCATTCTCAGCTTTCCCCCTAAGGTCCGGAACATGGCAGGGATGTCCACTCTCACCACAGCTGTTCAACAGAGTAGAGGAATTCCTAGCCTCAGAAATCAGAAAACCAAAAAATAAAATGCATCTGAATAGGCAAAGAAGTCAAAGTCTCACTCATCTCACAGATGACATGATAGTCTATGTAGAAAACTCCAGACTCCACCCAAAAATTGCTAGAAGTCATAGAGGAATTCAGCAGAGTGGCAGGATATAAAATCAATGCAAAGAAATTAGTTCCATTTCAATACACTAACAATGAGACATTAGAAAGAGAAATTACAGAATCTATTCCATTTACACATGAGATACTTAGCCAAAAACCATGAGATACCTAGGAATAAACATAACCAAAGATGCAAAGGATCTGTATTCAGAAAACTACAGAACACTCATGAAAGAAACTGAGTAAGACACAAAGAAATGGAAAAGCCTTCCATGTTCATTAATTTGAAGAACAAATATTCTTAAAAATATCTATGCTACCTAGAGCAATCTATACATTCAATGCAATCCCTATCAAAATACCATCAACTTTTTTCAAAGATCTGGAACAAATCATCTTAAAAATTGCATGGAACCAGAAAAGACCTCTAATAGCCAAAGGAATGTTGAAAAAGAAAACCAAAGCTGGAGGCATCACAATTATAGACTTCAAGCTATATTACAAAGCTGTAATCATTAAGACAATATGGTATTAGCATAAAAACAGACATATAGACCAATGGAACAGAATAGAGAGCCCAGAAATGGACCCTCAACTCTATGGTCAACTAATCTCTGACAAAGCAGGAAAGAATATCCAAAGGAAAAAAGCCAATCTCTTCAACAAATGGTGTTGGAAAAACTGGACAGTCACATGCAGAAAGTGAAACTGGACCACCTTCTTATACCATACACAAAAATACTCAAAATGGATGAAAGACCTAAATGTGAGACAAGAATCCAGCAAAATCCTAAAGGAGAAGACAGGCAACAAACTCTTTGACCTGGCTGCAGCAACTCCTTGCTAGACACATCTCCAAATGCAAGGAAAACAAAGGCAAAAGTGAACTATTGGGACTCATCAAGATAAAAAGCTGTTGCATAGCAAAGAAACCGTCGACAACAAAGGCACAGACAACAAACAAACAAAAAGACAAACTGGATTTCTTGAAAATTAAAAGTTTCTGTACCTCGAGGTGGGGGGCTTAGGGATGGGGTGGCTGGGTTGGGGACATTGGGGAGGGTATGTGCTGTTAAGTGCTGTGAAATGTGTAAGCCTGACGATTCACAGACATGTACCCTGGGGCAAATAATACATTATACATTAATAAAAATTAATTAAAAAAAAAGATTAATACTTAGTATACATCCTGTGGATAAAATTATATCAGGATTAACAACAACAACAAAAAAGTTTCTGTACCTCAAAGGACATTATCAGCAGAATAAAGATGCAACCCATAGAATGGAAGAAAATATTTACAAAAATATGTGGTATGTAATTTGTATCCAGAATCCATAGAAAATGCCTAAAACATTAAAGAAATTTAATTAATTAATTAAGTTTAAAAATGGGCAAAGGACGTTAATGGACATTTCTCCAAAGAAGCTATTTGAATAGCCAATAAATCCAACAAAAAATGCACAACATCACTAATCATCAGAGAAATGCAAATCAAAACCATAATGAGATACCACCACATACTCATTAGGATGGTTGTTCTCACAAAAACAAAATAACAAGTGTTGGTAAGGATTTGGAGAAATTGGAAGCCTTGTGCAATGTTTGCAGGAATATAAATTGGTACCAGCCACTATGGAAAGAAGTATGGTGGTTCCTCAAAACATTTAAAATAGATTTATCATGTGATCCAACAATTTACTTGTGTATATACCCAAAATAAATGAAGGGTCTTGAAGAGGTATCTGTATACCTCTGTACATTGTAGCATTATTCACAGTAGCTAAAATGTGGAAGTAAAGTGTCCATCAACATGTGAATAATAATGTAATGTATTATGTAATAATAATGTAATACGTAATAATGTAACAGACAGACACACACACACACACACATACACACTGGAATATTATTCAGGTTAAAAAGAAAAGTAAGGAAATTTTTTTGGAATGAAAGGAAATTCTGATAAATGCTACGATATGGATAAACCTTGAGGACATTATGCTACATGAAATAAACCAGTCACAAAAAGACAAATATCATGACTCCACTTATATGAGGTACCTAGACTAGTCAAAATCAGAGACAGAAAGAATGTGGTTATGAGGAGCTAGGCATGCGGGAAATAAGGTGTTCCTGTTTCATGAGTAGAAAATTTCAGTTTTGTGAGATGAAAATAATCCTGGAGGTAAATGCATTTAATATCACTGAACTCTACCTGCAATAACTATTAAGATGATAAATTTATTTATTTTTATTTTTTAAGGATTTCATTTATTTATTTGAGATAAAGAGAACCAGTACATGTGGGGGGTGGGCACAGAAGAAGAGGGACAAGCAGATTCCCCCCTGAGCAGGAAGCCCCATGCAGGACTCATTCCCAGGACACTGAGATCATGACCTGAACTGAAGTCAGACACTTAATCAACTGAGCCACCTAGGTACCCTGATAAATTTATACATATTTTACCACAATAAAGAACATGGGGGAGAGATGAAGTGTACATTTTCCAATAATTTCATTTATACTTTACTGATTTTGTCAACCTGATTGGCCCTTTTTCCTGTCTTTTCTTAAGAGGAAAATATCTGCTTACGCCCTTCAAAATACTTAATGTTCTTTTCATAGAAACCCTGGTTGCCAGGGATCATTCAATGAACTCACAGTGTTGTTTCAGGTCCCAGGACATGCACAGATGAAGGTACAATGGACTTCCATTTACCACCTGCTCTTGCCCTTTCTGAGTGCCCTTTTACACAACAAGCCTGAAAGCTGTTGACTTGGATGGTTGTGGGCTGGAGTCTTTTCTGGTTTGGTGTTCTAGTCCTTCCTTATATATCCATTGATTATTGGACATCAAATCGTCCCCGAATAGTTTAGTCAAAGGTAAGGAAAGGCCAACACAGATGCTCTCCAAATATATCAAAGAACTAAAGAATTGAAAACAAGAAACTTCAAGTCATAATTAAAAGGATTTAAATTTGCTGAGCAACACGGGACACCAGCTGGTAGTTTGTTTTCTCCCCAAAACTCTTGTATTTTTTTCTGTTTCACAGTCAAAGAAATTAAGACTTAGACTTCTTCATATTACCAACAGATCAACTTCCTCTCCCTTAGGATCTTAGTGTTTATAGCTATGTTAGATAATTATAAACATAAACTCTCCTTTTTAGGTGACTTTGAATTCATCTCAGAAGTGAGCATAGTGTATAGCACATACTCAGTTTTCAAAAAGTACTTTTTAAAGGAACGAATGTCCTAATAATCAGAACACATGTCCTGGCTATTTTTTGTTTGAGATGTTTACATACAAATTACCTAATTTTTTAAAACCCAATTGACAGGGTTGAATATTTCCTGAGCCATCATAGTTTTGCTTCCACCCTGAGGAAGAGAAAAAAAGATAGCAAAATAAGCCCTTTCTTTAGACAAATAAATTCTTTTTTTAGACAACAAGGTATTTGCAGTACTTAAACTGCCATTTCTCCTTTTCTCCAGTTCTAGCTGATTTTATGCATCTTATTGTAGATTCAATTTTGCAAGAGAAAAATGCTGTCATATTCTTTTTTAATCTGCTTTTTACTTTTTTTTTTTTAAAGATTTTATTTATTTATTTATTTGACAGAGAAAGAGATCATTAGTAGGCAGAAAGGGAGGCAGAGGGAGAGGGGTAAGCAGGCGGGAGCCACTAAGCAGAGAGCCCGATGCATGGCTTGATTCCCAGAACCCTGAGATCATGAGCTAAGCCAAAGGCAGAAGCTTTAACCCACTGAGCCAGCCAGGCACCCCAAGTCTGCTTTTTACTTTGATCAGCTTCTCAAACACCTGGAGGACTAACGTGGATCACCGAGAGGAACGCTATCTGAAACCTACAAAAATTCATGGTAGTGTAATATCAATGGTTGTCACTACGGTCCTGAGATATTATTTCATCTCTGCCATTATGTGGCTCTGACACTGACCAGGTCACTTAACTTCTCTATATCTCTCTTTCCTTGCTAGGGTCATTATGAGGCTCAAAAGAAATAATGTATTTTTAAAAATTTGTACTTCGAAAAATATAAAATGTAATGAAAGTATAAAGCATTGTTATAAACTTTTATAAGGTAGAATCTTAAAGATTAAACAAAATCTTATGGGTCCTTGTGACCACCCACATTGCCATCTGTGGAAGAAAGGAGAAGTTTTTCATTTTGTTTTATTTTGTTTGCATTCTTTGGCAAAAGGGACAACTTGTCTGGCTGCTAGAACCATAGCAGAAGCAACAATAGTAGCAGCAGCTTCCACTTGGTAATCAACTCTCCATATCTATAAAATCACTCATACTTCCAGTGACTAGTAGTTAAATTCTCACATTAAAATCCATGTGCTTGGTTGTTCCCCTACTTACTTCAGATTGTGTGCTGAGCATATGGGACAGCAGATTTGAGTATTTAAATCCATAATTTGGTTAAAAAAAAAAAAAGAACTTTTAGAACGTATGCCACCTTCCTCCAAAATAAGCAGGCCTAATGGTTATTATAATCTTGCAGGAATTCTCCCTAGGTAACTAAGTTTGTGGATATTCCTGTATGGCATATGTCCTCATCTTTAGCCTTCTTGAGAATATCTGAAATAACAGATTTCTTAGATTAATCTTTTTGGGTTTATAAATGATGGAAACCTAACTCAAAGTAACTTAAGCAAAAAGGGGAATTCACTGACTTGTGAAGACTTATTTTAACATTGGCTTATTCCTGTGATATAAACATTTCCCCATAATCAGTTGTAAGCTATGAGTGTGACATTACAGACTGCGGAGCTAAGAAAGGTACACAATTGGCTCCAATCTGAGCCAACCTGAGCCCACCTCTGCTCATATGCTGGCATGGTGCTGTGTGTTGGCTACGGAGTTAAACAGAGAAAAGCATAGCTCTCTCCTGACACATGGAATGAGAAGGCAAGAAGGGGACTCTTAACATTTATGACAACATTAAGAACTTGCCAGATGCCTGGCACTCATTTCCATTCTCCATTTGTTGTAACATCTTATACTCTGAATCCAGACTACTTGAGTTTAAACATCATTGTTACAGTTTGTTTAGTGTTTGATTTGGAGCAAGTTACTTAACCTATCTGTGTCTCAGTTCCCTAATCTATAGAAAGAGGATGGTAATAACATCTGCTTTATAAAGTTTTTCGCCAAATGAAATGAACTGATACACGTAAACATTTAGAATAGTTTATCATTCATGATGATTACTCATCAAAGGTTCACTGTTTACACATTATTCTTGTCATTTTCCAATCCTTTCAAAAGGTCCTTTGACTGTGTGTTGTGTACAATTATCTCCAGGGAAGAAAGTGAGAGGTTAAGTGGGTTTCTCAAAGACAAATACAATAAAGTTGGTATTTGATCCTGAGTCTATAATTCCAAGTTCACACTAGTTCACACTATAAGCAACAGTACTATTTATCATATGCCCATTCTGAACCAGTAGCTTTAAATATATTTTCTAATGTATTGGATTCGAATAGTACAATGGATTGGGATTTTTTTTTTTTTACTTCCACTTTATAGACCAGAAAAATGAGGGTAATTTTTAAGGTTATACAGCCAGTTGGGATTTGAAGCAAGTCTGCCAGATTCATAGAAGTGTAGTTTTAATTACTCTGTTAAATGACTTACAACTATTTTTACCATTATTTAGAGCCATAGTTCTTCATCTTATTCTGACAAAATATGTGGATCGTGGGTAATGTGGAAAGTGCCATATAAGAGATAGGAATCTAACGCATAACAGCAGCAGAAAGAAGGGAGAGAGATTTAATTTTTGTTTTCCCTACTGCAGGGTGTAATATAAAAGCCAGTTTTCATTTTCCTGTATCTCTGGAGAGTTGAGTCCTTTAACAAAGATAACAAGATATACTCAGGAAATACTGAAATAACCTTCCTTGCCCACATCAAGGGTCTATAAATACCTTCCCATCTTATTCTTCTGTCAGTATTTCTGTGTACTTGTTTTTGGTTTTGTACTATGTAAATCTTATTCTTGGGGCTCATCTTGACTGGGCTTTTTCTTTTTTCTTTTTCTTTCTTGTCTTTTACTTTTGTCAGTCTTTTTGTTTGTTCATTTTTGGTTTATGTACCTTATAAATCTTACTGTAGGGTGAGAGGACTTCACAGAGGAGGCAGGGTTTTAACTGAGTCTTGTTAGATAAATTTTAATAGGCTGATGCTGGTGGGTGTGCATTTCTTATATAGGAAACTATCAGAACAAAAGCGTGAAGGCATGAGATTATGTATATATTCAGTGAGTAGCAAACAGACTAGAGAGGAGTTATGGAATTGGCAGCTGAAGATAGAAAAGTCAGCCTTGACTGTAGAGGGTTTTTCTGAGCATGACATTAAGGAATTTCAGCTTAATTACTTGGCACTAGGAAGCCCCTGAAGATTTTTGAGAAGGGGAACTACATGAACTGGACTATATTTAAGAACAAAAAGGCTTGTAGCAGTACGTAGGGTAGACCGGAGTGGAAGGACTCTGGAGCCAGGAAGATGAGTTCTATGTTACTGCAATAGCTTATGCAAGAGAGATCATGAAAGCCAGAATTAGGGTGGAGTTGGATGGCAAGGGATGATTCTGAGAAATACTAAGAAATATAATTAACAGCATCATCCTCACTAATTAAAAAAAACTGCATGCGTAGGCTACTGGTGGTACATCAGTAACAACATTTTAATTCGCTACATCTTTATTGAGCCTCTACTAGAAACAGGTATTATATTAGGCACTGTCAGGGATATAAAGATAAATATGAAAGAATATCTAACCAAATATTTTTTCATTACCTACTATCTGCCATGTACTATTCCAAGCATTTTGCATGTATTTTCTAAATTAATCCTCATGACAACCATAACAACATAGTTACCATTATTTTTTCCAATTTGCGGATGAGGACACCAAAGGTCAGAGAGGCAGAATGATTTGCTGAAGACCACACGGTATTCCTAGTACCTTGGACAACACACAAACAACCATTATTAGTATAGGCCAAGGCATTCCTCTCTGGCCTAGACAGTTGCATGAGCATCTTAGCTGGTGTTCGTGCTTCTATTCTTCCTCTTAATATCTTTTACTCAGCAACCAGGATATTTTTAAAAACAAATATAAGTGACTTCCTTGCTTAAAACCTTCCTGTGTTTTCCTACTGTGCTTAGAATATAACCCCAAGCCCTTTCCTGGGACCACCCCACTCTGCAGAATTGGCCCCTGACCACTGGCCATCACAGTTCAACAACACTTTTTTTTGCAGGCTCTGGACTATTCTAAGCACTTTCCTACCTCAGGTCCTTTGTAAATACATTTTCTCTACCTGGCCATTTTTTTTTTTTTTTTTTTTTTTTTTAGAAATAGAGAATACACACGTGGGAGGAAAGGGCAGAGGGAAAGAATGAGAAGCAGGCTCCACGCCCAAAGCAGAGCCGAAAGCAGGGCTCAATCTCATGACCCTGAGTTCATTACCTGAGCTGAAAGTAAGAGTCAGACGTTTAACCAACTGAGCCCCCCAGGTGCCCCAATGACCTCATCCCCATTCTTTATCAGCTAAAATTCTTACTTACACTTTTTGTTTTTGTGTGTTTACTTTTTTTTTTTGTTATCTGAAGCATCATACTGAACTATACTGGAAGCTGGGGCAAAAGGAAATATCAGTAATATTGATCCTAACATCATTTAATCATTTTATTTGTTTCTACATGGAATTTTTGTGTTAATTTTTATTTTTTAAATATTGCATTAAGATATTATTGATCTTAAAAAAAGATATTATTGATCTTGATTATTTAAGTTTTGGGGTACCCCCTTAAAACTTACACCAGGTGCAAGTGCCTCACTCTCCTCACTCTTGTACTACTCTTGGTTATGTCTCTCTGACTAACCTTCAAGCTTCAGGATAGAGGAACTATGTCTGTTTTATTCACTACTGCATCCACTGTATGTAGCAAAGGAACTGGCATAGAAAGAGCAAAAAAGAAATTTGCTTAATGATTGAATGAGTGTCCAAATGTATCATCATATTTCATCATCTAACCCTGTACTTGGGTATTCTCTCCTGTTCACAGACAAAAAAACTGATACTTAAAGATGTTAAGTACCTGGCCAACGTAGGGACACAGTTAGTTAATACACAGATGAACTGGAATTGGAATCCAAGCCTCTGACTTCAGACCCAGAGCTTTTCTAGTTCACAAGCCCCTACCTCGAGGTCCATTCAAACAAAAGCTGAACAGACATTTACCAGACTACTGCAGAAGGAGTTTCTGGATTATATGGGAAGTGGACTAGTTGACTTACCAGTTCTCTTCAAAGACTTAATGTTCTTTAATTCTATGATAATCTCCTTATAATATGACCCACAGCCTCTGGCTTGAATAGAACTTGATAAACTCAGCGTATTCATCTGAAAAGTAGGAAAACAGCACCCATCTAACTTACTTGTTGAGAGCATTAAATGTCAGTTGCCTAATACAGAGTCTGCCAGGTAACAGATGTCAAATGTCATTAATATCAATAATAATAAAGTAATCGACTTTGGTAAAAGTAAGACCCTGGCGTTTGAGAGTAAAATAATGTCTCTTTCCCTCTACTTCCACAGAAAGCACCGGTTTTCCAGTTGGAAGAAGAGAATTAGCATCACTATGTCACTTCTCTACTTACCTTCCTGATTGGCGGCTTGGTCAACCCTACTTGGAAGTTGAGAGTCTTGGGCTCTGAAAGTAACAGAAAGAGAACCAGAAACAAGGTCTAACACTCTGGCCCCCTTACTTCCTCAAGTGGAACCAGTTTCCAATAGCCTGTAACCAAGCCCTCTTTCCTGGCCCTTCTCTTTTAGGTAACCAGGTGACCTGGTGCTTGAGAGTGACAGAGAGCAGCCTCCACTTTACAGAGAACTTCTCTCCAGTAAAAGCAGCATTATCTATAAAACATCTGCACATGGGAAGGAGCGAGAAGAGTGATGTTTTATCTCCTGACAGTAAAGCCAGAATGAGTGTTGCAGGGGTGAGAGGATGGTTTCAATCAGTTGAGGTTGCACGTGGGAGCCTCTTGGCTCTTTTCACCTTTTCTTAGGCCAGAATCTTACTCCAAGGCTGAATGAGGTGAGGCCAGTGACAGAATTATATCCAGTGCAATACCCACCCCAGGGGTCAATTTCATAACCTCTAGAATGGTGTGGGTCTTCTAGCAGACACCTAATAAACACATGTTGAGTGACTGATAAAACCTAAGTGTATAATGGACAACTTTACATACATATTCACACATTTACAGGCCTCCGGTGTGAGACATCTGTCTTCAGATACTTTCTCCTTTGAATTCCCTTTTATGTTTTTTCTTTCACTTTCTTAATTTCTTTGCCCTCTCCCACCTTTACATACACTCACACTCACACATGCATGTGCGGGCACACACAAAACACATACACGCACACATCCCTTGAGATCAAAAAGATGTAGAGGTATAACAGATTAATTTTACTTATACTTCAAGCAAACTTCAGGCTGACAGTGTGATGTACTGCAGCAAAATTTCCTATTCTGTTGCTAGCTTAATTATTACAAAAATGAAAGCTAGGCTTGACTGAGTTTGCTTCAGTATCTGGGTAATTTAATATTCTATATCATTTTAGAATGAGCTGATGAGGCATACTGGTTATTCAAATCAAAGTGAAGCACTTAAAGCAGACTGAGGGACTAGAAAATAAGCAGAGGAGAAAATGAGATAGGAGTATATATTGACAAGGTGACAAGATAGATCAAGGGCAAAAAGCAGAGGCAAAACAGAGAGGGGCTAAAAAAGGTAGGGTACTTCCCTAGTTCTCACTGCTAAAAACAATGTGATCTGATAGACAACATAAGAGACCCATCGTATGTTTTATGTCACAGTGAATACAAGTACCCAGTAGCTATGAGGACACAGTGGAAGAAATGTAAGATAATATCTAAGGATATACTATGAGGCTAAACACACACACATACACACACACACACACACACACACACACACACAAATCAAAAACAAAAGAAATAACTTTGGAATGGGGAATCCGATGTGTGTAACATAAAGGAGTCCACAGATAGGTAGCTGGTTGGAGATCTGCCAGTGGAAAAAATAACTGGGCCCCAAGCCACAGGGACTGGCACTTGATATGGGGCTGACAGGTAAGAACAAGGCATGCCCCAAACTGAGAGGAAGTGCAGTGTAGTTGATAACAAAAATGGCCCTTTTGCAATGTAAACTTTATAGCTTATTCCTTCAAGAGATATAATCTATTCTCCATCCATTGATTCTCCACCCATTTGACCATTTAACCTATTTTGTCATGTTGCAAGTAGATGCTTGAAAATAATGTGCTCACTGGGGCTTGCCTCTTCTCTTTTGCTTATCTTGGAACTCTGACCATCACGACCATATGAAGATTTCCAGGCTAGCTTATTGAATGACAAGCTTTCCCCTGTCACCCTTATCACCCAAGCCAGCAGACACTTGCCAATCATCAGTATCAGAATCATCTACCTGACCAGCACATGAGTGGGCCTGGCCAAGACCAGCAAAAGAATCACCAACCAAGCCAAGTCCAAATTGGACAAGCCAACACACAGAACGATACGTTAAATTGATGGTTATTGTTTTGAGCCACTAAGTTTAGGAGCCGTTTGTTTTTGTCATGTATCAAAAACTAACTGATATACAAGGGTATCAGATAGGTCATTAGTCTAGGAATTTGGGGATAAGAATTCAGTAAACTGAAGAACTCAGTCTTAGGAACAAACTAGGAGACCAGTAACAAGAACTTGAATAAAAGGTGAGGGAGGGATGAGATCTCAAAAACAGAAGCAAATTTGTAAGATTTTGGAACCTTGCAATAGGGTTAGGCAGTCTTAAAAGTGAACAAGTTAAATAGCATAATGCAGACTAGAATTTGCTAGGTGCCTCCAAGATCAGGTCAGGATTGGTTCCAGGAACCTTGAGTTTTAAAATTTTCCTACCCATCTCTTTTATGATTATTATGCACAAGAGTTATCCCAAACCTTTTACAAACTCCTCAGGAGCTAAATCACACTTCATTTTTCTTACTCTCTTTCCTGAGGACCTTACCTCTCATGTCACAAAGAAAACAGAAGCACCCAAATAAGGACTCGGTCAAAGTTCTGCCACAAAAGATATAGACTTAACCAAGGGCATCCAGATTTGCCTCCATCTTGCCCACATGATGGAAGCAATGTCCTCCTTGTGCCTGACCCTTCTCATCCTACCTGTGCTCTAGGTCTACCGAGAGGACTTCTATCACTTATTTCCTCTCTTCAATTTCTTCACTCTTTCCTTTTACTCAGCCTTTCCCATCAGAATGGAAATATTCCAATAACTTTTATTTTAAAAAGCTTCCCTTATTCCATTTTCTTCTTGTGACCACCCTTTTTCTCTCTTCCCCTTTACTATCAAATTTTGGGAAAACGTGGTTCACTTATTGCTATGTCCTCTTCTCAATTTAGCTTCCAACTTTGATTTTTTTTTTCACTTCTTCCCT
>JAQQSY010004556.1:0-12241 GCA_028646535.1 Procyon lotor
GGGGGAGTAGGAGAGGGAGAAGCAGGCTTCCCGTTGAGCAGGGAGCCTGATGTGGGGCTCGATCCCAGGACCCCAGGATCATGACCTGAGCTGAAGGCAGATGCTTAACGACTGAGCCACCCAGGTGGCCTGAAGCCCTTCCGTTCCAAGTGGCACAGGAAGTCCTTTAACTGGCTCTGTGTCCAAGCGGCACGTGGACTGAACTTCACAATCACGTTATGATGTGGGTGGATTTTCTGAACCTCGAGCATCTGGAGCTTCCTACGCTGAGCCAGCACGAAGAAGGCCGAGTCGGGCAGTACACTGTAGGGGCAGCCAGCAGCCCATCAGTAGGTCGCCATGATCTTATCCTATCAACTTTTCAAGACCAGTGATTCCATACAGAGCAGTTCTGACACATTTGTTATTATACATCCAGCTGCTTGAAGCCTACAGGAAACGTCTCGTCTGCAGAGGCAGACAGGACAGCACTCGCAGCCTGGCCTTGTCATGGACCCGTGTGTGACTTTGAGCAGGTTCCTGCATCTGCAGAACAAGACTGTAGATGTTCACATTCTCAGGGTGTGGAGGCCCAGATGATGTCCCAGGTGGAGCCCCTGCCCCAGGCCGACCACGTGGTGGGTGCTCAGTGGTGGGACTCCTCCTGTCTCGGGCCCTCCTCACCCAGCCCGGACAGTCCTACAGTTGATATAAGCCATAGCTGGTTTACATAGGATATCTTACTGGACTGACCAGCAGCCCAGGAGGGAGAAAGGCATGACAGGTGTTACAGTCCAAACGTCAGCCTTTTTGCTCCCTGGAAGGACCACAGTCCTCTGGCATTAGTGGGAACGAGAGCATTTTGTTTGCTGTAATTCCCAGCTGC
Organism: Procyon lotor; assembly: GCA_028646535.1. Taxonomy (NCBI): domain Eukaryota; kingdom Metazoa; phylum Chordata; class Mammalia; order Carnivora; family Procyonidae; genus Procyon; species Procyon lotor. Next base: position 866 of record JAQQSY010004556.1, read on the forward strand.
CCTGCCCATAGCAGCTTCTCACGGCAGCCATTTCACCAGCATCTCTGAGCGTGAGGCTCGTCCTGCTGGCCTCTGCCCAGACCTTGTGAGGGCCCCTTTGATAGGATGCACCCCACCTGCAAGGGGGCAGGGGAGGGTACGTCTCCGTCTCTTTATTCTTTCCTTCCAAATGACGATCAAACTATCTAGTTAACCTTTTGGAGTTTAAGTGAAGGGAATTAAAATATAGACATGTTTTAAAATGTTGATACCACATAGGACTTTTTATAGTTCTGGACTCATGTAAGAGTGGAGCTATTCACAGGGACTTCTTCATGAACATTTTCAGTTCCTGACCCTGAACTTTCCTCTCAAGTTTATCTGCTAGGGGCTTTCAATAGGAGAGTAGGGTGGTCCTATGAACTCCAATGTTGGTAAACTGGAGGTGATTCAGAGACACACATATTGAGTTTTTAGAGTGTCCAAGAATACCTGTTAAAACAAACTTCCATGCACACACACATGTACGTGCGTGCGCACACACACGTACACACACACACACACACACATTTATATGTGACCTTTAAGGATAGTACCATGTAAACGCACAAGGGAAAAAAGAATGTCATTCTTCATGTTCTCATCACCAGCCAGGCTGCTGTCCCCCTGCAGAGGGAGTGTCTTACCTGTGCCAAGCTGTGTTCCTGCTTGTCTCCTCCCTGCTGCTCGGCTCTCAGGGTGGGAGGCAAAGTTAGGCTCTGTCCCAGCTGTCAGACCTCACTGACGTGCTTCCATGATGATTGTGAAGTTCTCTTATGCTCTCAGCTGACGACCATTGCCCTCACCTGGGATTTTGGGTGGGGGTCGATCTCTGTCTTTTCGCTCTGTACTTGCACCTGAAGGATGGTCCCAGTGTCCGGATGGGAGCCCTGAACTAAGTTAGAGTGGACAGTCTTCATCACACCAGACATTTCACTAGGTGTTAGAAACTGCTGGGGCAAACACTGTGTCATTATAGACTACCTTGACTTCCAAAAAAAAAAAAGGTTGCTCAGAAGTAAGGAAGGCAGAAAGAACACATTCAGGAGCAGTCCTGGATGTTGAGAAGGAGCGGTTGGAAAAACAGTCATGGGGGAGGAGGGATGTGGGACTTGGCTGTTTTATAGTCCCAGAGTTGACCAAACCAAATCAACTTGTTGTGGAGATAGGTGGTTCCTAGCTTTCAGATAGCAGGTATTTATAAACGAACCTGAAATAACTTTCCAAATGAGGTTAACATCCCTTTGGGCAGGCCGTCAGGTAAGAATGAAGAAAACACAAGTGGAAAATAGTAGTAAGTCACTTAGAATTTTATTTTGAGGCCTTCTCCCCATGTCTCAGGACTCATTTGGAACTTTATTTAGAAATTAAAGTAATGCACGCACAGACCGTGTTACATGGAAAGCAGGTAAGATAGTGTCCCAGAGAAGCTGTCAAACTGAGACTGGAGGTCTTTGGTTAGGTTCTGTTCTCTACTTTCTATCAACATCATGTCATTGACCCTCTAAATCCTGTGGGGGCTTCTTTCAAGTCTCTTGTTATCTAGTTGAATAGGCAAGACATATGTATGAGAAAATTTAGGTATTCGGACATACAGCAGAGAGAGAACAAGAAATACTTTTTTTAGGGTTTAATCTGTAGCCTTGCCCATTGTGAAGCGACAGACACCTCCTCACTAGCCAGTTGCTCAGGAAAACTCTGCCAGGACTCTCCTCAATGACATGTTCCCGTTTCTAACTTTTTGGCAAATCAGTGCGCTGTCTATAGAGAGGTGATTTAGGGATAACATTAGTAAAGAAAATAGAATTTTTCTACAATGTAAAGACTTTTTATTCTAGAACTTTAGGAAACTGATTAGAAATAATTGTTGAGATTCCCTTTCTCCCTTTCTAACTGTAGCATATAACATTGTATGTTTTATATAATAACATTTCAGAATTCTGTCTAAAGATCTGTTGGCCATGGGTTTTTTTTTTTTTTTTTTTTTTTTTGTCCAGGATTGTCACTCAGTGGTGGGAGCAAAAAGGATTTTCAGAATTTATTGAGAGCTTCCCAGTGATTTGATATCTTTAGCTGTTTTTCGCCACAGTCTAGGTTAATAATATTTTGTCTAATTTATACCATTTACTAAATATCTAGTTTTAATGTTATTTTACACTCAAATGGCCAAAGTGCCAATCCTGTTTTATTATGTGGAAGGAACAGGGAATATTATTTAAAATGGTGTGTTTCTCCTCATCTGTAACATAGGGGTTGAAATAGATGAGGCTGAAATTGTCTCTTCATGTTGCAATGAAAAGGTGTGCACCCTCTTGAATTTCAGAGCCCAGGACAAGGCAGCCATGCAGTTGAGTGAGCTGGAAGAGGAAATGGATCAGAGGATTCAGGCAGCAGAACACAAGACGCGGAAAGATGTGAGTTTGTGGGACTGGCCCATTCTTTCCACGATGCCTGATGGATCACCTTTTTCAGACCGGGCACTGGCTAGGGGTTCTCAACGAGGGCTGTGTGTTTTTGGTGGTAGTGGTTCTGGGGGTAGAGTGAGGAGAGAGAGAAAGAGAAAGAGAGATAATAAATAATCATTTAGTAGCTCCGAGAGAAGAGCAAGTGTGGTCAACAGCGGTGGGGAGAAGAGGTCGGAGGTCAGGGGCCTCTTGGTGGAGGTGCTGTGAGAGCTGAGGCCTGAGGAAGGAGGCAGAGCCCCTGTGGAGTAGAGAAGGGTGGCTCGGCTTTTATGCCACAGTCTCCCTGACCATGTCCACTGCCAACTGTAAATCTAGATTGCAGGGAAATTAAAAATTCTCTCTGCGAACTTCAGTGTTTTATAATAAAAGCACTTTTATTCATCACTGAAGGAACTCTTAACGGTTGAAATTTGCTTACCTTCGGTCATTTCCGTAGAAGCAATACTTGTCTTTTTTCCTTGGAAACTATAGCCGGGTGATTAATGTTTACTGGAAACAGAAAACAGACTTACCTTTAAGGCTAATGTTGGGTTGAACATTTTCTATTCATTTGCCCTGTTACCCCCGAGAGGCAGCAGGATGGAGTGAGAAGTGCCCAAGTATTGGCATCTGATTGGCCTTCTTGTGCTTCCTGGCTCTGCCTTTGCCCGGGCCAGTGGCCCTGGAAGAATAACCGGACCTCTGACCTTGGTGGTACCATTTTTAGAATGGGGTAATGCCACCAGCCTGCTTCACGAGGCCCAGCCTGATGATATATGTGAGGGCCTAGCACCGGGCCTGAGGCGTGCTGTGGCCAGCCGGCTCTGTTCTGTTGCTCGTCCTACTTTGTGTCCTTCCAGATTCTTAGCCTCAAACTGCTTTATCCCGTGTGTCTCTTTGTTGTCTTATCTCATAACAGCAAGTTGATTAACTAACTGTTGGGATGTCACGGTCAACAGAGTGAGTGGCTCAGAGTCTGTGGGCCCGCTTTAGTGCCATGGAGATCCCATTCTTCTGTTAGCACCCCATTTGGTGTAGTCTAGAAACGGGAAAATCATACATTTTTTTTCTGCCCTTTTTTCCTCTCTGTCCATTCCTCTGTCGAACACTTACCAAGCACACGTGCCCTTCTGCCATCGGTCCCACTGCTTCTTCCAGTGAAGTACTTAACGAGTAGATTTCTGGTTGGTGTTGGAGCCCTTACCAGGGCCCCCACCCCTTGTAACTTCATGTTGGGTTCGTTGTAACATCTGGCTCAGCTCGGCTCCCTGTGGTTCCTCACCACACAGCTCTGGTCTGGCATGATCATCGCTCTTCCTTCTCTCCATCTGCCTTCTTTGCCCCTCCTTTCCATTTTCCCAGACTCAGCCAAGCTGAGAGAAAGTCTCCTCTTCTCCTTGATGTTCCCTCATGGTCGTCTGGCCATAATTCGCCTCTTCCTGACCTTGACTCCTGTTGTCCCGACAGTGTTAGTCCATTGATCCAGGTATATATTTTAGACTGTGATGGCTTTCTTGCAGTAGAATTGACATACAAGAAGCTGCACATATTTACCATACAGAATATGGTAACACTGGGTGTACCCAAACTCCATGAAACCACCACCACAGTCAAGATAATGGGTGTATCCATCCACCATCTGAGTTTCCTCAGACCCCTTTGTCATGCCTCCCTTCCTCCCTCCTCTGTCCTCCTTGCCAGGCAACCACTGTATATCTTGTTCAGTGAAATGTCTGTTAAAATCTTTTGTTCACTTTGAAAATTAGGTGGTTTTTTTATTATGGAGGGTTTTAGGTTTGTTTGTTTTTTAATGCTGTTTTCTTTTAAGACTTATCTATTTATGAGAGAGAGAGAGAGAGAGAGAGAGCACGAGCAAGAGGGGCAGAGGGAGAGGGAGAGAGAATCTCAAGCTGACTCTGCACAGAGCCCGACCCCAGGACCTTGAGATCTGACCTGAGCCAAAATCAAGAGTCAGGTACTTAACCGACTGCGCCACTCAGGCACCCCTGTTATGGAGTTTTGAGAGCTCTTTATATATTCTGATTTTAAAATTCTCTTCCACACTGTGACTTGTCTTTTTGTTCTCCTAACAGTGTGTTTTGAAGAGTAGCAGTTTTTCATTTCGATGAAGTCCAATTTGTCAATTTTTCTTTAATGGATCATGCTTTTGGCGTCTAAAAAATCTTTGCCTAACATAAAGTCACAAAGATTTTTCTGCTGTTTTCTTTTGTAAGTTTTATTTGTTTTAGATTTTACATTTAGGATCCATTCTGCAAGATATGGATCAAAGTTCCTATTTTCGTGCAGGTGGGTATCCAGTTGTTCCAGCACCATTTGTTGAAGACTGTTTGTTTTCCATTGAATTGCCTTTGCACTTTGTCCCACGTTGGTTTACTGTATTTGTGTGGCTTTATTTCTGGGCTCTATGGTTTGTTCCACTGATTGGTTTATGCCAATATTACATTGTTTTGGTGACTATTGCTTTATAGTAAGTCTTGAAATCAAGTATTATTAGTTCTCCAACTTTGTTCTTTTTCAAAGTTGTATTGGCTATTTTAGATCCTTTAATTTCCATAGAATCAGCTTGTCAGTTTCTTAAAAACAAAAAACAAAACCTAGACCTTCTAGGGGGTTGATTTGGTTTCATTGCATTAATAGATCAATTTGGGGGGAATTGGCATCTTAACAATAATGAGTAATTTGATCCATAAACCAGAAGTATTCTTCATTTGTTTAGGTCTTCTTTGATTTCTCTTAGCAATGTTTTGTAGTGCACAACATACAGATCTTATAAATCTTTCCTCAGATTCATTCCTAAGTATTTGATATTTTAATGCTACTCTAAACAATGTTGTTAAAAATTTCAGTTTCTGGTTTTCCATTGTGATTATATAGAAATATACTTGATTTTTACAAATAGATCTTATACCCTATCATATTTGTTTACATCGCTAATACTCAGTAGCTTTTTTGGTAGATTCCATCAGATTTTCTAGGTAAATGGTATGTAATCTATGAATAAAGACAGCTTGACGTCTCTCTCTCTGAGTGAATGATCACTTTATTTTTAAACCATAAAAGTTGTTATGTTTAGGGGCGCCTGGGTGGCTCAGTTGGTTAAGCGACTGCCTTCGGCTCAGGTCATGATCCCGGAGTCCCGGGATCGAGTCCCATATCGGGCTCCCGGCTCTGCGGGGAGTCTGCTTCTCCCTCTGACCTTCTCCCCTCTCATGTTTCTCTCTCTCTCTCACATAAATAAATAAATAAAATCTTTAAAAAAAAAAAGTTGTTATGTTTAATGTTATGTCCCTGGATTTAGTGAGAAGACTTGCCCAGACACATCAGGGTCCCCTCAATGCCAGGAAGGCTGTCCAAGGTAGCTCCTCACTGGGAGGCTTCACATCTTCACCCACCTATGAGGGGGCAACACTTGCTGCCTCACCTGTAAAGCTGAATAAACTCAAGAGACTCGCTTAAAAAAGGGTTACCATGAGTGAAGATATTGCTCTTCTCCTATACATTTCCTCCTAAGCGTAGGAGATTTGATTTACATGGATTATCTAATTTATATGGATTATTTAATTTATATGGATTATTTAATATAATCCCCACATTAATCCAATAAAAAAAATGGAGGCTTCAAGTAAGTTGTCTCAGCTAGACAGCCAGTAAGAGGGTCCCAAGACCGTGTAACTCACGCAGGTGTTCAGACACGGGGTCATGTCTCCCCCTGCAGAGAGGCCTTACCTTACCCCCCAACTCACTTCCTGTCACATCTCACTGTTAGCTTCTCCTTGTATTACTTCCTGAGAGCGTCTTTGCTTCCTGTCTTCTCCCACCAGGGTGCCTGTCTGTCCGCATTGCTCCTGCTCTGTCCCCCTGTGCTCAGGACTGTCGGCATATAGGAGGCTGGCGGTGGATACCTGCACGCTCAGTTTCACTGGGTAGTAACATAAAACTTAATCTGAGTTCTGAACATAGGGCGTAAAGTTCCATACTTTGTGAAGAGGAAAAGGAAATTTGAAGATGTCTGGGCTCTTGGGCACTGCAGGCCCTGGCCTCCTGGGGTGCCCCTTGCCATTCCCTAATCCAAGCAGGACACATTTGAGAAGAGCCAGCCCATGCAGAAGCACTTAGCGTAGAAATTTGCAGGTGATGTGATTTGAATTCAGGTAAGATGTAGGCTCTTGGAAGAAGGACAAACCCACCGGACCTTCATAGGCCCTGATGACATGATAGGGCAAGGACTTGGGCCCTTGGCTCTTGCTATATCTTTTAATTAATAACAGCAATAATTAATTAAACTAATTAATAGATGTGCCCTGGCCTCCTGTCACAACATGAATAATAGTCCTAGAGGCGTCTCTCCAAGTGACGTGTGCGTGTCGGCTTTCACTTCCACAGGTTTCAATTCCAGAAGAGCTGGACCTCGAAAGTCATTTGGTTTACTTCCACCATCCCTTTGTGCCCTCCCTGTGTGGGGGACTTGGGATCAGCCTTAGTTTGACACAAAACATTTCTTGCTCTATGGGGTTTTGAAGAACCTATTTAAATCAGTAAAATCTTTTTTTTTTCTTTTTTTTTTTTAGGAAAAACGTAAGGCTGAGGAAGCCCTCACTGACCTCAGACGTCAGTATGAAACAGAAGTAGGGGATCTACAGGTGACAATAAAGAAACTTAAAAAGGTAGGTTTGTGGCAGCGAGGCTTCTAGGAATAGCCTCATTATATCAGTGTGTTTAGTTATTAGCAACTGAAAACATTGAGAATCATATTAACGCAGCAGTTAAAATCAGATTTCAGAGTCAAACTGGGCTTCCTGGGAAGATGGTCTCTTAAAGTTCCCTGATTTTCTTTTCTGTTTCAGGGGCAGCCTATATTCTGTGCAGGTCTGATACATATTTCCTGACCCCTTGAACAGTTGTCCATCAAACCCGTTTTCCCTCCTAGGGTATCTCAGTGCCCACATGTTTGGTGGACTCTGCTCATGACAGGAGGGATCCTGTCTTTACTGGTCACATGTTCTTGTATCCTTGCCCCCAGCTAACTGCAAGGTACATGGTCAGAATTCAGTCAATATTTATTAAATAAAGAAAATATTCTTCTCTTGTGCAGAAAGTTCCAGATCTAGGGGACCCCTGATCAACAGGAGGTAGGAGAGAACTTGCTGAAATGTGAGCAAAGGTGTGATTGGCTTTGGCCTTTGCTGTGTTTGGTTTCTAATGAGTAAGGTGTGTTTCACCCCGTGGTGTGCTGATAGCTACTTAACAGTGGGCTCTGGAGGAGGCTGGGGGTCAGGGACGAATCTATAATATGTGCTGATTTCCACGGTATTAATGCTCCCATCATTAACAATTTCAAGCTGCCAAGTTGACATCACTGAGTGCAGAGTTTGGGAGAAGGTGCATCCCATTGGCTCTTGGCTGCCGGCCCAGGCTGTCTGTAGCTTGGTACTGGATCCACTGCTTGGGTGTGGATTGCCTCTCTAGCCAGTGGAATACCTTGGCTAAAGTGAAAATGGATACAAAAAAGAATCATCCCTGAAAGGGGCATTGTGAACTTGGGCACATCACTTTGCTTCTCTGGTTGTTCATGTGATAACATTTAAAGCTCTTTCCAGTGTTTATAGTCAGTGAGATTAAGTGACGATTAGCTGTATTTTGTAGGCTATTGCAACTCAAACCTCTAGGATTATTAAAAATTCTCCCTAGTAGCCTTCTTGGGAAATTATGTCAACCTTTTCTGTAGTTGACGGAGGCCATTAGACTAGACGTGAGATGCTTGAATTGCAGAATTTGAATGGACCAGTCCCTTATTGATGCCAGCCAGAGATTCTCCTAGCCCTCGTCCTCAGTTATTTTCCTGTCTTCTGACATCTTTAGGCTAAAAGCAAGTTAGCACAAAAGACACAATTTCTTGCCACGATGAGGCATATGATGAGAACCACATAGGCCCTGAACAGTAAGAGTCAGAAGTGATAGGACCAGAGCCCTCATCATGACTCTGCCCCTTTCTGCCTGTTACACCCGGGACGACTGGCTTCATTATCTTATCATTTCGTTTCTCATTTGTAAAATGGGATTAATAATTGACTGTCCCGCCTCACCATAATAGCTGATATGTTACTGACTTTATAGTTTATTAAGCTCTTTTTCATAATTTTTAAATTTCATTCTTAAGCTTTCTCTGAGGAGAGGAGAATATCCTGCTTTCACTGCTGAGGCCGCTGAGTCCTCGAGTCACAGAGCCAATGAGCCATGGAGTGGCCTTGCTACACAGATTGCGCTTTCTCACTTGTACCAGACTTCCCGCCTGCTGGGGAGGCTTGTTCTGCAAGAGAGGGGATGGGGATTTGCCTGAGGGAATGTTAAAGGCTTAAAATATGGAAGAGATTACAAATTGATGATGACTGCCATTACTCTAGGCCATGGATTCCGAGGCACCTGGTTTTCTTCTCTCCTTTTTTGTTCTCTGAAATTGTCACGCATCTGAAAAATCAAGGGCTCTTCTCAGAGTCAGCCATGTGGCAGTCATGGTCTCATGTGAAAACCTTTAGTAGATGCATCTGGTAAGATGAAGAAAGTCCAGAATCAGATTACTTAGGCTTTGACTTAGATTTGATGAAATACAGCATTCATTTTGGTCAGTGTGTAACTACTCAGTTAATGGAAACCCACGGATCCCCACCATTCCCAGGGACTGTCGGCTATTTGTAGGAGAGACATTTTAGTTGTCCATGTTAGAGGTGCTCCTGGGCCGGTTTAGTCTGGTGATACTAACAAGTCACCCAGAAAGCCAAGCTCAGAGTTTGGGTGCATATGTCACTAGCTTCCTAGCACACTTAAATGTTACTGATGTCAGTAACAGTTATTCTAATAAGCGTTTACTGGAATCACTGTGAAGAAAATGGGTGAATCTGACACTGATGCAGCTGTTAAAAATCTTAGACTCTGGTAGGAGAGGTAAGGCACTCATAAATACTTATAATACAGGATAGCAAGTGTTAAGTACAGATAAATTTCTAGGAGAATATAAAGGTCCAGACTCCTATGCAACATAACCGAAACAGCAAAGTTAGGTCGCTTACTAGTTGAATGGTTCCCTAAAAGGACTTTTCAGTTGTTTCGAAGGAAATTTATTAAGCAAAACAAAACAAAACAAAACCCTTTTTAAATGCTTAAATTATTGAAAGCAAGTTTTCAAATCCTCATGGATTATATGTAGCTTGATGATTTACAAAGTTGTATAATGTTGAAAATTGAAGACTTTTGAGAATTCCCGTATCTATATATTCAAGGATACTCATACACTTAACTTAATCCAAAGTAAGTTTGTAAATGCACAGCTTTTATTTGCTCTTTCAGCTAGAAGAACAGTCGAAACACATAAGTCAAAAAGAAGATGTGGCTGCATTAAAAAAGCAAATTTATGATTTATCAATGGTAAGAATCACTTTTCATTAGAAATACATTTCCTCTTCGACGACTAGACATAATCGTGCTGTTTATTGGCGTTCCAGGGAAGGAGAGAAATTAATACTGCAGTGAGAGAAAGCCTTTGACCAAACGTGTTATTCAGGCTTTTGTCCTCAACGATTCCCCACCTATTGTGAATGCTTTTATTTATTTCGTATTCTCAGCAATGGTGGTTTTGGCCCCTGCACTTCACGGAGTTGACCCTGCATTCCCGCAACTTCAGCTCCGCTCTGTATCCCCGGCATTGTGAGATGAGGGTATAATCGTCCTCTTCTTCCTTCAGTGTTCCTCTTTCCGTCCCTTTCCCACCTCGATGACCCTACCCTGTCTTTGGTCTTTCTGTTGCCAAATTGACAGCCTTTGCGTCTGTTTTGCCATCATCATTACGTTGTCTTTGTTTTGTTTTTAGGTGGACTCGAGAAGTTGAAGCCACTAGTGAACATTTCCCTTATTAGGCCCCTAAATATTCTCATCGTAGAGCCCGGAAGTGAGCCGGCTTGCTGCACGTGCATTTCCTTCTCTCCAGTCCTTTTCCCCATACCACTCCCAGAGAATGCTCCCAGCCTCATGGTCAAGTCGGAATGCGCCCTCAGTTCCAGATTTTGCCACATCATAGTTGGCGCTGTATTTGGGTCGTGACTTTCTTGTAGAATTCCTTATTTTTCTTGCATTTCCTGGTTGAGTTTTTGGTTTCTTATAAAAAGAAACTCGGGCATCTTCAGGATATCATCCGCTGATGCCTTCCAACTCCTTATTTATTCTTCCCGATGCGTGGAATTTGTTTTTTCTCCTTGAAAATGTTAATTTTAGAGTCTGCAAAATTTCAGTTCTGATTGGACTGATTGTTTTTTAAACCCACTACCCATATATCATCCCGGAATTTGTGAGCGTTTTAGGTAGCTGGTGTAGGATTCCTGTGCAGCTAGATAAATAGGTCTGTTTCCCTCAGGGCCTCCTCTCTGAGAGAGCGTCTTCCTAGGAGCTGTGTGTGTGTGAAGCTGGTTGTTAGGGTGGAGGACCCCTGATATCCAGAAGGAGTGGGATATGGATAAGAAGTGTTGGGACACTGTATAGGGGGCTCATTCAGTTCTTTTTCTGTTTTTCTTTTCTTTTTTTTTTTTTTTTTAAGATTTTATTTATTTGTTTGAAAGAGAGAGAGAGCAAGTCGGGGCAGAGGGAGAGGCAGAGACTCTGAAACAGACTCCCCGCTGAGCGCTGAGCCTGAGGCAGGGCTCTGGGACTTGAGCCAAAACCAAGAGTTGGATGCGTAACTGACTGTACCACCCAGGCACCCACTTCAGTTCTTTTTAAAAAGACAAGCCTTATCTTACTGCCTTGGGAATGGACTCCATCTGCTATTCTTTGCTAGTACAGGAGAGGATGGCCTAGGAGCTGGGGGCTGCATGCCCTAATACACAAATTTAATCTCTGTTTTTAAACC
>JAQQSY010004557.1:0-12240 GCA_028646535.1 Procyon lotor
TGTCGTCTTGGTGATCACCACTTTGTAGTAAAGCTTGAAATCAGGCAATGTGATGCCCCCAGCTTGGTTTTTCTTTTTCAGCATTTGCTTAGCAATTCGGGGTCTTTTCCGGTTCCATACAAATTTTAGGATTATTTGTTCCAGGCCTTTGAAAAACTCCAGTGGAATTTTGATCGGGATGGCATTGAAAGTATAGATTGCTCTGGGCAGTATAGACATTTTCACAATGTTTATTCTTCCGATCCTGGAACATGGAATGCTTTCCCACCTTTTTGTGTCTTCTTCAATTTCTTTCATTAGCGTTCTGTAGTTCTTCGAGTACAGATCCTTCACCTCTTTGGTTAGGTTTATTCCCAGGTATCTTATGGTTTTTGGTGCTATCGTAAATGGAATCGATTCCCTAATTTCTCTTTCCACCGTTTCATTGTTAGTGTATAGGAAAGCAACTGATTTCTGGGCATTGACTTTGTATCCTGCCACATTATGGAATTGCTGTATGAGTTCTAGTAGTTTGTGGGTGGAGTCTTTTGTGTTTTCCATATAAAGTAACATGTCGTCTGCGAAGAGAGAGAATTTGACTTCTTCATTGTGACTGGCTGTCTTTAAACCAGGACATCAATCTTCTCCTGCCTTCACACTCAGACTCAGACTCGGACTCGAAACACCCCATTTGCTCTCCTGGGTCTCAGGCCTTTGAACTGGAAATGGAACTATACCATTCACTCTCTATACTATGTACTGTTATTGTATACTATATACTACACCAGTATACTACACCACTATACAGTATACTACTGTATACTATATACTACGCCATCTCTGCTGGCTTCAGATCTTGGGACTTCTCACCCTCCATAATCTCATGTGCCAACTCCTTGTAATAAATCTCTTTATATATAAGAATATCCTATTGGTTCTGTTTCTCTGAAGTACACTGACTAATACCGATTTTGGTGCCAGGAGTGGAGTTAGATGAACAGAATGTTAAAGATGAGTTTTCTAAATTGGTTCTGGAGTTTCTGGAGTTGGCTCTCTAATCTGATTGAATTTAAGGATGCTAATGACTCCATTTCCAGTATAGAGAGTACTGATAGAACATGGCTTGATCTGGCAATAGAGATACAGAAAATATATCCATTGGATACTTCTAATCAACTTCATATAAGAATGAGCTTAGTGACAGTGTATATGATACTTTCAAACATTTTTAGAAAACAAACAGTGGGATTGGCCAGTTGCTCCTAATGTTTCTGGACTAAGGAGAGGAAGAAAAGGATGAGCTCAGAGATTTGAATTCCTGGCTCAAGCAACACATAAGTGACCTAAGATCTTGGTGTGTCCTGAAGGAGACCCTAATCTCCTGTAGCCAGAGAGCTGAGATTACTGAGAATCAACCACAGAGTCTCATCCTGCAATTGGCCAAATTACAATGCAAATTGAACTTGCAGCCTTGCATGGTGTCTACTGTTAAAGTGAGGACATTGACAGGAAAGGACTAAGGTTCTGTAAATTGACATGGGTACATGTGGGAAGACCCTAATAAAGCTGGAGACACTGTCTCCTGAATTTTGATGATTCTTTGCCGATGGAAGAAGCCTTTACCAGGGGCACAACAATAGTTCTACTGAATTGGAGGCTGAGACATTTTGGAAATTTTGGGCTCCTATGTCAATGAAACTACAGGCAAATAAACATGGGGGGAGGTAGAGTTAAATCATTGGCTGGAATGATTGATTTTCATTACCAAGGGGAAATCAGGTTGCTGTTACACAATGGAGGCAAGGAAGACTATGCCTGCAACTCAGAGGATTATCTGGGGTACCTCTTAGTACTACCATGCCCAATAGTAAAAGTTCATGGAGAACTAAAGCAACCCACAACAGACAGGATGACGGAGAACTCAGACCCTCTAGAAATGAAAGTTTGGGTCACTCCATCAGATTGGTCACTTCCAGCACCTGAGGTTCTGGAAGAAAGCAGAGGAAATACGGAATTGATAGTTGGAGGAATTGAAGAGGAACTGAAGGAAGAGGAATTGAAGAGGAATTGAAGAAGAATTAGGAATTCAAATCCTAATTGAAGAGGAAAGCCACAGATGGGAATTGCAGCTTCTTGATCAATTACAGAAATGAGTACTATTGTAGCTTTGCCTATTTTCTTTTTGCTTATTATATTTATGTGTTTATCTGTATATACTATTTTCTTTTTCTCTCTCCTTCCATTTTTATTTTGTATACAAATAGTTGTTGGAAGTTAATCTTACAATTTAGTCTTCCAATATCAGAATAGCAGTGGGATTGTGACTGAATTTGAGGGATACTTAATATAGGCAACAATGGATACAATGACCCTTGGGACTGTGTCTTATTTTGGGGAAAGAATGGTAACTTCCTCTTTAGGAGAAGGATAGCCATAGGTAGAAATAAAATTGCTTTGTTGTATCAAAATTGAAATATGTGTAGATGCGTGCACATGTAAGCTGAATAGTCAAAGGGGTGGACTGTGCCAGTTATTGACTGTTCCTCTTGACTTCAAATTTACGCTAGGCCTCTCTGTGAAAATGGATCTGGCCTGTTTAAATATTTTTCCTTTGCTAGCTAGCACTGAAGCTTTGCCAGTAGAGGGCACTGGAGACATTGCAAGAAGGAAAATGGTTCTGATTCCTGACTCTATTATGCCTACTCAGCAGGTTCCTGCAACACACACACAGCTTTCTCCAGCACCAGGGTCCCCCCTCAATTATCTAGTGCCTGGATCCTGCAGTGCGTGGTGACCACCAGCATCCAGCAGCCAGCAGCTTGTCCCTAAAACCCACCATCAGATGGGTTAGTAGCAGTTTGCTTCTGGCTTCTGAAGCACTCACAACTTCTTCATTTTTTCCAGTTCCTGCAATGCACAGCAGCCAGCAGTGCCCAGTGGCCAACGATTTCCCCTGGCACCTTCCCTCAGGTAGTTTTGTGGCAGGTGCCTCTAATGATTCAGCTCCCCACTAACAGCTTTCTTTGGCATCCTAGAGGGTGGATTTCTGGCAAGTTCCAAAAAGCAAATTTTGAGCAAGTTCCACCATTCAATGAGCCACAACCATATTGTCTCCAACAAGGACTGGATCTCAGCTCTGAGTTTTGGGGAGTGGGGGAGGGTCTTCCTTGGGTGTGGTATTTTAGCCATGCTCATGCTTTCCTCTACCTTCTTGAACATATGGATTATATTTACAATGGCTGTTTTAATGTTATTTGTCTATTGGTTCTATCATTTGGGTCATTTTTTAGGGATTACTTTTCTTCTCATTAGGTGTTGTATTTTCTGGCTTCTTTGCATGCCCTCATGTTTATTGGACGCCAGACACTGTAAATTTTACCTTGTTGAGTGTTGACTTTTTTCAGAGGGTATCTAAAACACTGTGGGTGGGGGGCAGGGGGTGTTCTGGGGCACAGTTAATCAATGTGATCCTTTTGAGGCTTCCTTTTAAGTTTTTAAAGCTAGACCTGAATGGTCTTTATTTCAGAGCTAATTTGATAGTCTGGAGCTAATTTGGTACTGAGGCAATACCCTTCTGAGTTCTCTTATTCAGTGCTTCATAGATTTTTCCACTCAGACTGGTGTGGAGATAAACTACTGCCTCTGAGGATTGTTCCTACTGATCCTTTTTAGTGGACTTTTCCTGGCCTCAGGCAGTTTCCTCACATATGTTGCTGATCAGTACTCGGTTGATGACTTGAAGGGAACCCTCTGTAGATATCTAGAGCTTTCTCTCTGTGAAGCTTCCTTCTCCATAGTACTCTGCCTTGTTCTGAAAATTCTAGCTGTTGTGACCTCCACAAACTCTTACTATGTCTTCTCAACTCAAAGAGACCACCAGGCTCCTTTTGAGTACCCCCATGCCCCACACAACACCTGGAAATTCTCTCCAGGCAGTCATATGTTTTACTCATTTGTTTACCTTCTCTCAGGGATCATGGTCCCGTGTGTCCTATTGTCTAATGTCTAGAAACCATTGTTCCATACATCTTATCTGGTTTTTCCATTGTTTAAGGCAGGAGAGTAAATTAATTAATTAATTAATTTATTTATTTATTTATTTTTAAAGATTTTATTTATTTATTTGACGGAGAGAGAGAGAGATCACAAGTAGGCAGAGAGGCAGGCAGAGAGAGGGAAGCAGGCTCCCCGCTGAGCAGAGAGCCCTATGTAAGGCTTGATCCTAGGACTCTGAGATCACGACCGGAGCCGAAGGCAGAGGATTTAACCCACTGAGCCACCCAGGCGCCCCAGGAGAGTAAATTTAATCCCTGTTACTTTATCATGGCTGTAAACAGAGGTCCCCAAACTCTCTTTTCTGATCCATCTGAGACATTGCCTTCTGCAACTCGCATTCAATCATCACCAGAATTCTTACATCCTCAACCTCCTCGATGAAGGTCGAATTCACCTTTTTGCTCCAATGGGAACCTGAATCTTCCTGGACAATACTGTAGTTCTCTCAGTGAATTCTCTCCCATAGGTCTCATACCAGTGACTCTGGAGGCATAGTGCTCCTTTGAGGCACAAACATCAGGTTATATGGCCCTCTATGCATTGTTGCTACAGTCATCTACCAAGCCCCTCATCACTCCCCACTGGGTTTTGAGGATTTTTTCCTGGCTCACTGTGACTTTCTCTAATACTTCTCTTGCCCAGAATCTTGGTGATTTCAAAATCCAAATCAGTGGTGGATTCAAAATACACATTCCAACCACCTAACAACTCCTTATGACATCAGCTGGATGTCCTACGATTCAACTCAATTCTAACACTATCTGCTATCTGCCTACAGATAGCGTTAGATCCCATAGGTTAAGGGTTCAGTCCTATAAGACTGCCCTTCCCCCAAAATCAGATGCCAGTTGCAAGTCCAAGTTGTCACCTGTGCTTCTGACCAATAGGCCATAGCTATGAGAGTCTAATGACCCCCTCCTTGGGTTTGATTAATTTGCTAGAGTACGTCACAGAACTCAGGGAAATATTTACTTATATTTACCAGATGGATGAGATGTGTAGGGCAAGGTAGGTGGAAAGAGGCACTGAGTTTCCATGTCGTCTCCAGATATGCTACTCTCTCAATACTTGCACACCTTGTTCCTCAACCCAGAAGCTCTCCAAACCTTGTACTTTGGGGATTTTATGGGGGCTTCATCATGTAGGCACAGTCAGCCATTAACTTCATGTTTAGCCCTTTTCCCTTCTCAAGTGAATGGAGGAGTGGGGCTGAAAATTCCAAGTTTCTAATCATGGTTTGGCTTTTCTGGTGACCAGCCCTCATCCAGGAGCCATCCAGGAGCCTGCCCAGAGACACTTCATTAGAATAAAAGACACTCCTCCCATCACCCAGGAAATTACAAGGGTTTCAGGAGGCCTGTGTCAGGAGCCAGGGACAGAAACCAATATATACTTTCTACTATCTCACAGACTTCAACATATATATTTTGAGGGAACATAGAAATTCAGTCTATAGACAAAATAAGAAAGAAATACTCAAAATTACAGTCCTCAGTTCTGTAACTGGCCACATGCTTATAGCTGGTATTTATAACCACCTTCTTCACCTACCTATTCCGTATTCTCTCCCCTAGCACTCAGCAAGCACCTCAGCTGGTTGTACTCCTTTACTGGTGGGGTGACCCAAACCTTCATTCCTGAAGGGTCTGGGCCATTAGTATTCCTATCTGGGTTGGGTTGTTGTAGTTATTCCACAGGCCTTAATCACAGGGCACTGTAACACTAAGAGATGCCCTAAGGGATCTCTGTAATCCAGACATACTCTTCCTTATCTGTAGGGTAAGGAAGTAGCAGTCCAATTTCCCTTGAGTAGTCAGGGGCAGTTACCCCAGCCAGCACAGTAACTCCCTTCTTTACCTGTTGATTCAGAGGCCTGAGAAGCCCAAACTATCCAGGTGGCAGACTCAACTTCCAGTTCAATGGCCTCATTATTGTGTCTCCTCGCAGAAGAATTCCGCCTTTTGGAAATAAGACCTCTAGGCCTTCAGAGCATAAGGTCATGTGAACAGGAAACACCCTGTGGCCCAGTCAAATTGACGTATAAAATTAACCATCACACCCTTCAACTCCATTAACACCTTGAATTTATAGACTCTATTACCTTTTCACCGTTCCATACCTCTCTCATGTCCTCACTTCCCAACTTACCCAGCTTAAATTCTATGCTCCATAACTGTGTCCCTTTCTTACTTCATTTAATTCACTCCAGCCCAGCTCCTAATGGAATCATGGACCCAAGCAGTGATCACTGGATGGTTGCTACATCCTGAGACACACTGAATATGATTGGTTGTGCATGATGATGTCCTCTTCTATATGCGTTTGTCAGACAGTGTGTTTTAAGAGAATTTCTATGGCTGGCTCAGTATGTATGACCTCAGTCTGCATGATCCTCTGTTTCTCAGTACCTTGGTTTGTGAGTGTGTACCTGTGTGACTGTGTCTGTACAGGTTGGGTTTGGTATCACTGTATGTTAGCCTGTGTAAGCTCTGCCCATATCTGTGTTTATGGACTGTGTCTATACATGGCATGTGGGTCTCTATGTGATTTGTGTCTCTTTGTGAGTGACTGACAGTCACTATACTCAGTGTCTCTGGGTGACTGTGTCTGCATGTGTCTCTGTTTGCTGTTGCCATATGTCAGAGTATGTGTGCTTATATCTGTGTTCGTGCTGTGTGTATGTGTGTCTATGAGTAATGCATGATCACTCTAGGTGGGTGTCTCTGCATTATTCAGGGGCTGTGACTGTGCTGCCCCCTTTTTAGGTGTCTGTGCCTCTGACTGAAAAGAGAGGGTGGGGAGAGAGAGAGAGCAAGCAAAAAGACTCGGATCTAAAATTTTCTCCACTCTCACTCTCATAGGCCAAGGCCACCATCTCGCAGCCTCAGGATATACTACAGGAGACAGGTGATCCACTGGATGAGGAGCCACCTGCCATCTGTACCCAAGGGTCTCCCCAGATGCAGGAGGGGCTTTCCCCCAGGGAAGGAGAGAAGGAAAGAGAGGGAGAGGAAGGTGAGGTATCCCCCAAAGGGTCCTAGGAATATTCCACCTCCCTGTCTATATTCCCTCCCTGACCCCCCCATTCTAACCCTGACTCACCCTCAAGTCTTAAATCTATGCTGACCCCATCCCCAGCAGAGTCACTGAAATGCCATACACCCATACCTACCTCCTGTGCCCACGACCCTTCCCACCACCATCTCTACCTGCCCTGCTCCAGGAGACCCTCTCCTCTCCCTCCTCCCTCTATGCTACCAGACTGAGCCAAGCTGGAATGTGTGCCTGGCAAAAAACCGAGCCCCAAGCATTTCTGCCCTTACTGGATCCTACTCACTAGCCAAGCTTATTTTCAACTCAAAACCTTTATACTGTCCTCTGCCTGGAATACCCATTCCCCCAGATCAGTGCACAACTGGCTCTTTCAGGTCACCATTCCAGTCTAATTTCATTGGTCATCTCAGAAAGGCCTTCTCTGATCACCATCGGTAAGTACCCTCCCTGCTTCATTTCCTCCAGGGCATTCATCACCACCTGACTTATTTGTTTACTGTTTGCTGTCTCTGCCAGAATAGCAGCTTCCCTGGGGCAAAGGTTTAGGCCTATTTTGTTCACCATGGTTTCCCCAGAACTTAGAATACAGGTACTCAATAAGGAATTGATTGGATGAATTAAAAGATCTCCTGGTATTAGATGTGGGCCCTAATCTACCCCAGTCTCCCACTGTGGGCCTCACTGCTAATGGCTCTAACAGAGGGCAGGACAGAGCTGGCTGAAGGTGAAGTCGCAGAATCAGTTAGGTCAAGAGCACGAGTCCAGCCTGTACCTGGTAGTTCCATGCTGGGCACACTCCCTGCACCTGGCCTTGATTCCTAGGGACCTCACACCTAGGGAGCTGGTGCCTTAACCATGCCAGCTCAGATCAGCAACATGGAGATTTTGTCCAGCTGAGAAGCCTCTGGTGGTCTGGGGTGGGGGGCAGGCCCAGAGTCCCTCTAGGGAGGGTCACCTTGCCATCTCTCTTTCCCCCTGGTGCTGAAAGTGGCAAAAATGGGGGGCCTCTCAGAGTGCCCAGATGCCCACCTTGGCTCTGGGATGAACAACTGGATTCACTTATGGTTTATCCTTCCTGGGTTTCTTCTTTGCAAAAATAAGCAGATACACGTCTATATTCTATTTATTTATTTATTTATTTATTTATTTATTTATTTATTTGCAATGAACCTAAAACTTTTTTTCCCCAAACATTTTTATTTTATTTTTTCAGTGTTACAAGATTAATTGTTCATGCATCACACCCAGTGCTCCATGCAATACATGCCCTCCTCAATACCCACCACCAGGCTCACCCAACCCCCACCCCCTCCCCTCCAAAACCCTCAGTTTGTTCTCTTTTTTTAAAGATTTTATTTATTTATTTGAAAGACAGAATGTGGGTGGGGGGAGAGGAAGAGAATCTCAAGCAGACTCCACACTGACCATGGAGCCCAACAAGGGGCTCAATCTCAAAACCCTGAGATCATGAGCTAAGCTGAAACCAAGAGTCAGTGACTTAACCGACAGAGCCACCTAGGTGCCCCAATACATGTTTATATTCATATTTCTTCTTTATTATCAAAAGATAACACTTTATTTTTAAAAAGATTTTATTTATTTATTTATTTATTTGTTTGTTTGTTTGTTTATTTAATCTATTTGTCAGAGAGAGAACACAAACAGGAGGAGCAGCAGGGAGAGGAAGAAGCAGGTTCCCTGCAAGGAGTCCAGTGTGGGACTTGATCCCAGGGCCCTGGGATCATGACCTGAGCTGAAGGCAGATGCTTAATCAACTGATCCACCCATGTCCTTATTTTTATTTTTTTTAAAGATTTTTATTTATTTGAGAGAGAGAGACAGAGACAGAGAGAGAGAGCATGAGTTGGGGTTAGGGGGCAGGGCGCAGAGGGAGAAGAAGAAGCAGACTCCCCGCCGAGCAGGGAGCCTGACAAGAGGCTCGATCCCAGGACCCTGAAATCAGGACCTAAGCTGAAGGCAGACCTACAACTGACTGAGTCACCCGGGTGCCCCAACACTTTCTTTTTTTTTTTTTTTAAGATTTTTTTTTATTTATTTGACAGAGAGAAACACAGCGAGAGAGGGAACACAAGCAGAGGGAATGGTAGCGGGAGAAGCAGGCTTCCTGCCGAGCAAGGAGCCCGATGCGGGGCTCGATCCCAGGACCCTGGGATCATGACCCAAGCTGAAGGCAGACGCCTAACGACTGAGCCACCCAGGTGCCCCACCAACACTTTCTTTTTGAGCCCAGTAGATGAAATGGCCAATTCACCAAACCATCAAATCTCCTAGAACCCAACCAATGAAAGCTAATTTACTGAAAAACCAATGTGCTGAATTCTTGAGAATTTGGGAACAATTGAGTTTCACTCTAGTCCTCGGTGATACCAGGCAAACACCTTCAACCAAGTCTAGGTCAATCCACTGCAGCTGTTCTGCAGCCAGAGGCAGCAGCATGGATGATCACAAACGAAATCTTAGCGGGGAAAACCCCCAGGCGTAAGTTGTCTTGTTCACTTGGCAACTGGGCATACAGGAAGGATCCAAAGCAACAGAGTAGCTTCCTCCCTTGGGGCCCAGGGCTGGGGTGAGCCAGGAGTCAGAAAGTGAAGATGAGGGGGAGCAAGGTTCATCTCAAAATCGAGCTTTTCTAGGTACTGAGAGCCATGAGCCGAGCCTCACCCCAAGAAGAGGCTCTAGAAATCTTTATGATCTCAGATTTGACAATGAAGTCTTAAGTATGACACCAAAAGTACAGAAAACAAAAGACAAAACAGAGGGGCACCTGGGTGGCTCAGTCGTTAAGCGTCTGCCTTCGGCCCAGGTCAGATCCCAGGGGCCTGGGATCGAGCCCCACATCGGGCTCTCCGCTCTGCGGGAAGCCTGCTTCTCCCGCTACCATTCCCTCTGCTTGTGTTCCCTCTATCGCTGTGTTTCTCTCTGTCAAATAAATTTTAAAAAAAGACAAAACAGATAAATTGGATTTCATCAAAATTAAAAACTTGAATGCATCAAAGGACATTATCAATACAATGAAAAGACAACCTACGGAACAGGGCAAAGTATTTGTAAACCATATATCTAATATATATACTCAGAATATGTAAAGAACTCTTAAAAATCAACAATAAAAACAATCTGATCTTTAAAATGTGCAAAGAGAAATAAGTAACAGATATGTATCTTGAGGCAAATAATACATTATACGTTAATTAAAAAAAAGAAATAAGTCAATCAGAGAAAGGCAATTATCATATGATCTCTCTGATATGAGGAATTTGAGGGGCGCCTGGGTGGCTCAGTGGGTTAAGCCTCTGCCTTCGGCTCAGGTCATGATCTCAGGGTCCTGGGATGGAGGCCCACATCGGGCTCTCTGCTCAGTGGGGAGCCTGCTTCCCCCTCTCCCTCTGCCTGCCTCTCTGCCTACTTGTGATCTCTCTCTCTCTCTCTCTCTGTCAAATAAATAAATAAAATCTTTAAAAATAATAATAATTTGAGAGGCAGGGCAGGGGGTCGTGGGGGGTGGGGGGGAAATGAAACAAGATGGGATGGGGAAGGAGACAAACCATAAGAGACTCCTAAACTCACGAAACAAACTGAGGGTGGCTGGGGGGGTAGAGGGGGTAGGGATAGGGTGGTTTGGTTATGGACATTGGGGAGGGTATGTGCTATGATAAGTACTATGAAATGTGTAAGCCTGATGATTCACAGACATGTACCCTGAGGCAAATAATACATTATATGTTAATAAAAAATAAATAAAAATAAATAAAATGGACAAAGAGCTTAAGTAAATATTTCTCCAAAGGTATACAAATGGCCAGAAAGCACATGAAAAGTTGCTTAAGAGCATTCATCATTAGGGAAATACAAGTCAAATCCACAGTGAGTTACCATCCCCACTAGGATGGCTATAATACAAACAAACAAGCAAAACAAGTGTAGGCCTGGATGTGGAGAAATTGGAACTCTTGTGCACTGCTGACGGAAATGAAAAATGGTTCAACCACTGTGGAAACCATGTGGAAGTTCCTCAAAAAGCTAAACAGAATTACCACAATTCCAGCAATTTCACTCCTAGGTAAATACCCAGGAGTCTACTCAAAAAAATACTCAAAAAATACATGTACACACACATTCATGGCATCACTACTGACAATCGCTAAAAGGTGGAAACAGCCCAGATGTCATGGATAAACAAAATGTGTTATAAATAGACAATGGAATATGATTCAGCCATAAGAAGGTATGAAGTACATGATACATGCTACAAGGGGATGAATCTTGAAAACATTATATTATGTGAAAGAAGCCAGACACAAAAGTTCACATACTGTATAGAAATCTAGAATAGGTAAATCGATTGAGATAGAACACATATTGGTGGTTATCAGAGGCTGGGAGTGGCAAGGGGAAGGAAAAGGGAGCAATTGCTTAATGGGTATAGGATTTCTTTTTGGGGGTGAGGGAAGCATTTTGGAGCTAGATGGTGGTAGTGACTATACAATATCGGGTACTGATTGCCACTGAATTGCTCACTTTATAATAATTTTATTACAAACGTTTTTTAAAAAGCAAAAACAAAGAAGAAGGAGAAGGAAGAAAAAAGAAGAAAGGGAAGGATGGGGGGTGGATCCAAAACTCTGGTGGGGCCTGGAAGCATGGGTTTTCCTTCAGACATTTTTCCAGCTTTATTTTTTTTGATTAATTTATTTTATTTTTTCAGTGTTCCAAGATTCACTGTTCATGTACCACACCCAGTGCTCCATGCAATATGTGCGCTCCTCAATACCCATCACCAGGCTCACCCAACTGCCCACAACAAAACAAGCAAAACAACCCTAACACACACAAGCACGCATGCATGCACGCACACACACACACACACACACACCACCCAGTACACCCAGTAGTAGTCAATATAAGGAGATTGTATTGGAAATGTAAATGGAATCCCCTGTGATTAATTAATTATAAAACCAAATTTCATTTTTTAAATTTATTTTATTTTTTCAGTGTTCCAAGATTCATTGTTCATGTACCACACCCAGTGCTCCATGCAATACGTGCCCTCCTTAATACCCACCACCAGGCTTGCCCGGGCCTCCACCCCATCCTCTTGAAAACCCTCAGTTTGTTGCTCACAATCCA
>JAQQSY010004558.1:0-12240 GCA_028646535.1 Procyon lotor
GCTTGAGCTCAGTCTCCCACTGATGCAGCGGTATGATGTAGAGAAAGAGAGAGTTTCGAAAAGCGCTGCAGTTTTATAGGGGTCAGTGGCCAATGAGATTGTAACACACACAGAAAGTTACATAGTCATGTTAGGCCACACACAGGTGGCCAATTGAATTACAATTTACCCTATGGTAGCTGTTTGAGCTAGCCTATCACTCTGGTCAGAATTGCAAATTTGGCGGGCAAAAGGCGGGGTTTACATTCTTTGGCGGTTAGGGGTTCCGCATTCCTATTGGCTAACTCTAACTCAAGGGCGGGCTGGGCAATATTCTGACATGGGGGTTATACACAAGATGGTGGGTGTAGCACAAAATGGAGTTAGCCTTGCTTTCTCTGCTCTTTCACTGGTACTGCCTGTTAAAACAAGAGAGTCCCTGCAAAGCCATCCAGGTTTTCTTCCACCAAAACTCCCTCTGCCTTTCAGCTCCTGAGCTCTGCCTGGGTGAGACAGCCCCCTAAAGGAATCTGTGTTCTCATTACATACCCCATTTTCCCTTCTCCGCTCAGCTCAAGGTTGGTTGTTGCTGTTGTTTAGGTTCTGGGGAGGGAGGAGGGGAAAAATTCAGAATTCTGTTTCCCTAAGAGAATTTACAGTATTGAAAACCAGAGTTAGGAACAACCATATATGTCACATTCTCACCCTCTGCCCAAATACGTCTTTTTGCTAAGGTGATGAGCCTAAGACGGCCAAGCTTGAAATGAAAGACATTATGGAGAGAATGGAATTGTTAAAAAGACACTGAAAAAAAGTTGGTTTTATACTTACTGTGCATAAATTATATCATCTTAGATGTATTATTCTGTAACTTGCTTTTTCTTCTTGTTCATATGCCTTGAAGACATTTCCATGATGCTACCTATAGCTCCATATTAGTCTTTCAATATCTACTTATTGAGTCCCTATTATGTGCCAGAGGCTGCATATATAGTACAGGAAAAATGACTGTCTATTCTTGTCAGTTTACATGTTAGAGAAGAAGAAATAGTCAAATATGCATGTGCATGAGTAATAGAACATGAAGTGATGGATACAAGGAGAAAGACAGTCGGATAAAGGGGCAGAGACAAAAGTGGTGTTTCAGAGAGTCAGAGAGGGCCTCTCTGTAGGGCAACCTCATTTTTTATAGATCCTACACAGCCTAGCATGACATAGCCCTGCAGAAGGATAGCAAGATTTGTTTCCCATTATAAACAGTGCTGTAATATTACCTCCTTGTGCACATGAACAAGAGTACTTCGAGTAGATGCTGAAAAACTGAAATATTGAATCATCCTTGCAAACGGCCCTCTAAAATGGCTATACTGATTTTTACTCTCATCAGAAACTGTTTGTTCCCCATAACTCTCTTAGTTAATACTATCAAAGTTATTGATTTTGCCAAATTTATGTATCCAAAAAATGATATATTGGATTTGTTTTTTTGCAATTGGCACTTCCCTTTACTACTCAGGTTGAATATGATGTTGTATGTTTATTAGACATTTATATTTCCTATCTTGTAAAAATAGCTATACATATCCTCTGCACATATTTCTATGGGATTTTTTTTGTCTTTCTCTTTTGATTTGTTGAAGCTAATGTACTCAAACTAATAAAGATTGTTTTACATATGTTGTAAATATTTTCTCTCATTTGATTTATCCCTTTAATACTCATACCTTCATCAGTCTTTATTATTTTGAATTTTAAATTCAAATTCAGCATACATTTATTGAGTACTCACTACATATAAGACACTGTCTTTATTTGGAAAATACAGAAATAGTTGAGACCTCACATCTGCCCTCATGGATCTCACAATTCAGTGTTGGGGACACATGTACACAAATATCTATAAAGCCAAGGGTCTTAATAATCCAAAAAGTACTATAAAAAGAAGTACTACAATGGAGCAATATCTTGCTCAGAACAGGGCATATGGAAAAATTTCACAGATGGGGTAGAATTGAAGAGACAGAGGCCTTTTGAAAAGTAGTATAGGTAAAAGTCTTCATCACAGAAGGAACAACACAAGCCCAGCAGAAAATGCAGCCAGGAAGGGTTGGGGAGAAATTTCTGGGAATGCTGAATAGTGGCTGTCTAGGTAGGAATCAGAGGAGTCAAGTCAGTGGAAGACCAGATTGAAAAGGTCGGGTGGAAATATCTTAATCTTCTATCCATAAGTAAGAAATAAGTGATAACTTCTACAGTTCATAGCCTCCCTGAAAGGTAGTTGATAACGAAAAGAAGAACACTATTGACTGTGAGACGTTAAGTAAAGATTTGGAATGACTGGGGGAACATGGATGGCTCATCTGCAAGCTTGAGGACCTCCTGAAGAGGGAAGCTCGGCAGCCCTCCCCCCACTCCCCACCCTGGCATGGGTGTGCCAGTGTGTCTGCTGATTTCCACTGGCCAGAGAGAGCCCTCGCCTGAGAACAGCTGTAGTTGGCAAGTCTTGAGTCTGTTTTACCATCCTGCAGAGGTAGGAGTTGGATAGCTTATGCACTATGACTTCACAGTCTTCTGGGGAGGCTGCCAAAGAAAGCATGTTTGGGATAGGAATCTGAAAAAAAAGTAAAAAGAAAAAAAATAAAAATTTGAAATACCCGAGAGGAGTCTGGCATAGGGATAAGGTTTCACATCCAGCTCCTCCTTAGGCTCTGCCATTTAATCATCCTCCAGAACACAGGGGCTGCCATGGATAGTGATTAGGCTTCCTTGGGCTGCATCAGCAAACACCCTCCTTTGATAGGCAGTTGGAGAGTAATGGGATTTGGGTTTTAGTTGCAAGGGAATGGTGGAAAATGTTACAAACAGCTGACCTCCTTTGCCCTCACTGAAATGGCTGCCTTTCTCCGCACATTTTATGTTGCTTTGGAGACAATGACAAAAGACAGATGATTCTTGCTGGAACGCGAGTTGTTTAATCTTTCTTTCTAGTCCCAAGACAGTTACTGTAGTTTCTTGGAGCAGACATCTTGGGCAGCTCCTTGGTTTTCAATGTCTAGTAAATGGTGTTGTGTTGTGATTTTCCATTATATGGAATATAGGAAAATCTGTAGGAGAGATATTTTTTAAAGGTGTAATGTCCTAGATGGTGTCCTCAGGCCAAAGCCTTATATTAGGTGTGTATAAACTGTAAATAAACTGTAAGCTGTTGTAGTCAGACATAAAATACATAATCTGGACTGGGCTCATTTCCTACAGAACATCAGTTAGATGTACAGAGATGCTTATGTCCATTTGAAGGGTCGCTAGCAATATATAGAATCATCTTTCCACTAGCATGACCTATTTTCACAGTACCCACAAAGGAGGAGGACAGATTTCTCTCCTGGTTCTGGTGCCCTCATGGAACCCCAGAAAGCTGCACATTGGACAGAAATGCCCTTCAGAAACAGTAAAACTCATATGTTAGTACAAACCACCCTGCTCTCTGCTGCTGTCTCTTTTCATAAAGACAATGAGTTTCATAAAGGTAATGAGATAAAAGAGAACCTAACAGGATGTGATATTAAGGCATATGATGTTGTATGTTTATTAGACATTTATATTTCCTATCTTGTAAAAATAGCTATACATATCCTCTGCACATATTTCTATGGGATTTTTTTTGTCTTTCTCTTTTGATTTGTTGAAGCTAATGTACTTATTAAGAGTAAATTACTAAGCTAATGTACTAAATTAAGAGTAAATAACTAATCTCATAAGCAACCTCACTTTCTGAAGAGGAGCACATTCTTATTAATAGGCAAATCATGACAGCAATTTGGAAAATGATTCATGTCTCCTAAAAGTCTTAACATTTAATGAAACCTCACAAATATTTTTGTTTTAGTGTATCTTGTTTAAATTTTTTTCTGATTTTGAGCCTGTGTATGTTTTTTCTCTTCCTTTTGTTAAATTTTCAAATTGCCTTAATTAGTCACATGGCCTCCTCCTACCTGTGCAGAGAAGATCACTTCTTCACTCTCTAGTGATTGTCATACCTCTACAGATCTCTCTCCCTGATGTGCGGGAATTTCAAGGTAGACAACACAACTGGAAATAGAAATCTATGTCTGTGGTTGTCTGTGCGTGGGATCTTTCTGTTTTAGGTAGGAGAGGTGTTTTAGGGCAGAGCACATTGCCCTTTTTTTTTTTACTTTCCTATGTGTGCATAAACAGACATTTGAAAGCAGGGATGAATAACAAGATTTTGCATTTCTATAACATTTTCCCCAAGGACATTTATACGTTTATAAAGGTTATCCTCAAAACCTTCTCTTCAGCTGGGTTAAGAGCAGAATTATTTTCATATTTCATTAGAGGAAACCAGGATAAAGAGAAGCATCTCAACTCTGCCAGCTTCACCCTACTCAGAATCTGAGTCCCGCCCTTCAGAGATGAGTGACATCAACCCGCCAACTCATTGCCTCTCTAGGCTGAGCTCCCCTGACTTTCTTTGGTTGTCCACTGTGTATAAGCCAATGTTCTTGGCTCCTTATTTGATCTTAAAATCAGTGTTGGGTGAATCAGTCAGAAGATTTGGACATTCTGTTCAGAAAATGTTATAAATTCGTCAAGATTTGCTCGATCTGCAAAACTCTCTTGGCATTCTCAATAGAATAGTAGTCTTGTGTCCCCAGATGACTTCCTGAAATGGAGGATTTATATGGGATGATACAGTTTCCCCATTGCCCAGAAAAACACATGCTCTATCACAGCCCCCTGCTTTTACTCATGCTGTCTCTCCCCTTTCTTCCCTGCCCTTGTCCACCTGCAGCATTCCTGTGCATCTTTTAGAACTCAGCTTGACTGTTACCATCTTTTTCACTAAGACTTCTCAGGCATTCTCTTCACTGAAGCTCCAGTTTTTGTTCAGGTCTCTATTCATTCCTCTCCCACTAGGATATGTGCCTGGTGAAAGGTGCTGACTTTAGCTCAGCTCCACAGACATACAAATCAACACAAAGAAAATCTCTGTCTCTGCCAGAGATTAGATAAAGAATTGTCCTGTGGCCTTGGCCAGTTGGGCAAGAGAAGAAATGAATGCGGGGCTTTTGGTCCTCAAGAGTAAGATGAGATTTGAGGAAGATATGGTCAACCCTCTTCCTCTGAATATGCCTTACAGTCTTGGGATGGCCACCACCTTCTCACTTCCAGCCTGAGGATGAAGCAAACACTGAAAATGGCAGAGCACAGATGAGGATAAAATCCAGGCCCTTCAAGATTTCATAGAGCCATTGAAACAACCAGACTTGAAGATGGTTCTACTTCTCGATGCCTTCTTTTTTTTTTTTAAAGATTTTATTTATTTGAGAAAGAAAGAATGAGAGAGAGAGAGAAAGAGAGAGTGCATGAGTGAGGGGGAGGGGCAAAGAGAGAAGGAGAAGGGAGAAGGAAGAAGAAGACTCCCTACTAGGCAGAGAGCCCAACACAAGGCTCAATACTAGGACCCTGAGATTAGGACCCGAGCCAAAGACAGATGCTTAACCAACTGAGCCATCCAGGCACGCTTTCTGGATGCCTTTTTATGTAAGATAATAAATGTTTCATTAAGTTAGAGCCCTACTTTCTGTTTATTGTAGCTGAAAGCTTTCTAATTCATCCAATGCTTTTCCTGACCTTCAACCCACATGTTCAGCCAGAACTGAGTATTCCTTCCTTTGATTGCTCTAGCACTGTGTACCTACCTTCATCACAGCATCAGTACTGGGTTTTCATGGTCTGCCTTTCCTTGCTGGCTTTTTGTTATCTCTTACAATAAACTTTAAATCCCAGACCAGTTTCTTGGTCACCCTTGGTTTCTCATCACCTGAGCTGCCAACTGCTGCCTTCCGTGTACTGTTTTCCCCAGGATGTGGGTAGGGTTCCCTCTTCCTTCATTTCTAAATCACCATTAATCACATGAAGACTGTTGTATATAACAGACTTTAACTAAATGCCAACAAAGACACATCCTTAATTCAAGAATTCTTTAGCTACCCTATCATGGAAAATTTATGACCTCCCAACTTGCTTTTTGTAGCTAAGGTCTAGCCTATTTCTTTTACCTGATTCCTTAAGAGTCCCCAGATTCCCATCATTTAAGCCCAAAAGCAACACTTTTTTAAAAAAATTGTGTTGACCATTTTAGTTCCCTTTTTTTGGAATTCCCAATGCATTCTATGACCTGAGCTTTACCTTTGTTCTCTAAACTGCTGATGTATTTCACTAAACAGACAAAATTTCCTCTTCTGTATCTTCATGCTTCCAAATTGTAGGAAGGACTGAAGTAAGATTTAAACAAGCAATTTTAAAAATCTCTCCATTGCAATTGTATTCTCAAAGCTTAAATGTGGGGACACATGGGTGGCTCAGTTGGTTAAGTGTCCAACTTTTGATTTCGGCTCAGATCATGACTCAGGGTCATGAAATCAAGACCTGCATCTGGCTCTGTGCTTGGCCAGGAGTCTGCTGGAGATTCTTTCCTTCTCTCTCTGCTCCTTCCCCCTCTCTCAAATAAATAAATGTTTTTTTAAAAAAAGCTTAAATGTGATATCCTTGACATGTGGTGACACTCAATTTTTAATAATAATATCCAATTCTTCCTTGAAGATAGTAATTAATCTCATGAATATTTCATGTGTTAGTTCACTTTTTCATTTTGCCATCCTTTTGAAGACCCCCCATAAATTCTCTCTTGAACCCCAACTCTCACTCCAAACAAAACAAACTGTAAGGTCCACTTTGTGAGTGCTCTCATCAGCAAGCAAGGCAGGTCCACACTCCAGCTGGCTTCTTAGTAACAACCGACAGTCAGTTAACTCTGAGTGTCTTAGTTTCCTTTTTTTGTAAAACAAGGAAGTTGGTCTACTTATCTGTAGCTTCCTTCCAGCTTTAAAATACCACATAGGCCTCTAAAAGTCATGGACCATGAGAAATGGGTCTGGACCCAAGAAGTAGAGAAGGGCAGCTAATTTTATTTGTAGCTCAAACCATCTGCTGCTAACACTAACAAACAGTTATTTGTTCTTTAGTGATTGAGGGCCTCAACACTCAATTTAAGTGAGTACTGACCTTGATTTAACCAACAAGAGATTCTCACATTTCCTCTTTCCCTGAAACTGAACTATTATTATCCACCCTTATCTCTTTTGATAAAATATTTCTACCAAAATTAAGTGGCAGGTACTACAATTTGGGAACCAAACTTTTTTTTTCTCTCTTTAATTTTAACAATTGTTTTCTTCCTGCTGTAATTGTCCTAAAATTACCCAAGAAAATCTAAAGAATTAATAAATGTAGAGGCAGTTGAATGGAAAAATTAAAGAAAAATGCAGGATTAATATCTGAGACTAGATTTTAGCTTGCTTCAAAACATTGAATTAAGTTGAAGCACCATCTAGTGGTTCTCAATTATGTTTTGCTAAAGGTTGCTCCTAATTTTCCTCAGTTTGGGACCACAATTAATTTGTTGTGCATGTGTATATGTATGCATATATGTGGTTAGGAAAGAATTTTTTTTTAGCTTTATGCAGGGCTAAGAGGTTGAGAGACAGACAGTAGCTATAGCTTTTTATTCTTCCAGTCTGATATCACACAGAAAATCATGGCAGTGAAGAAGCAAGAATTCAGAAAAATCTCTTCCAGGAATAGTGGAGTCCTTTCATTTCAATGATGGCAGTAAAAAGGATTAACACAATAAAGCCCCATAGATTTCAGTTCCTCTGTTTCTCTTGATCAGATCCTAAGAGTCCACAACAGTGTCTTTATCTTCCCAATCCTATAATGCAGACATGTCCTCACATGTGTAAGGATTGGCTGACTATTAGGTGATCTTGCACATCTCCAGATTCCCAAGCCTCTCCTGTAACAAGCCCACAGTATCCTTCAGTTTTATATAACCAGCAATTTTTCTGGGAGTATCATAGAGATGGCTCTTACACCTATGATTACTATCTTCTGAAGTTAAATCTGTTTCATAATCTCTATGGGAAAAATTAAAATAGAATATGAAAATTGCACATGAATGGAGTATAACATGTGTTGCAAGATTCACAGCAAATTGAAATTGGCAAAGCAGGTACTCATGTTAACCAGGATTAAGTTCAACTGCATATTGAGTAAAACTGAAAATAACAGTAGCATGAACACAATAGTGTATTTTCTTCCACATAAAAGAATCTTATGGTAGGTATTCTAGGGTTAGTATGTCAACTCCATGGTCATTAAAGCCCAGGATCCTTCTGTCTTTCTTTTCTATCATCTTTTTTTTTTTTAAGATTTTATTTATTTATTTGACACAGAGAGAGAGATCTCAAGCAGGCAGAGATGCAGGCAGAAAGAGAAGGGGAAGCAGGCTCCCCGCCAAGCTGAGACCCTAATGCAGGGCTCGATCCCAGGACCCTGAGACCATGACCCTGAGACCTTGGCCAAAGGCCAAGGCTTTAACCCACTGAGCCACCCAGGTGACACCTCTTTTCCATCATCTTATTGAGTGGCTTCCATGCTCAATGTCATCCATGGCCCAAGTTGGCAGCTGGACCTCCAGTCATTACACCAGTGTTGTAGTACAGAAGATAAGGAGGAAAAGCAAAAGAAGACCTCTTCTTTATCTTTAAAGAGATATCCTAAAAATATCACACAAGATACATTCTTATACCTTATTTGCAAAAATTTTCATGGGTAGTCATACTCAGTTGCAAGGAAAACTGAGAAATGTCTTACAGTTAAGTGTGTCTCCTTACAAAATAAAACTGTAGTCATGTTATTAAGCACTCTATCAGAGATCTAGTACTGCTGTGTAACAATCACAAAACCTCTGTAGCAACAATTGCTTAAATGTCTAGGATCATCTGAGGGTCAGGTAAGCAGCTCTTCTGACCTTGATTGAGCTTCTCCTTTGTCTAAGAGATGACTAACTGTTGCATTATCTAGGCTGATCTCAACAGTGAGGTGGTGAATAGGACTAGGATGACCCAGCTCTGCTCTACATATTTCTCAACCTTCAGCAGATTAGGCCAGGCATATTCTCATGGACTAGTAACAGAAATACATAGGACTTCTTGAGACATAAGTTCAAAGGTACCGCCATTTCTGCCTCATTTGATTGACTAAAGCAAATTACATGAGTTAGTGAAACATGTACTTGCTTTATGTTTCCAACTCAAAAATCACTGACAAATTACATGGATGGAGGGAGAGGGAAAAATCTGGAGTCATGAATGTAATCTCCTACCACAAAGAGAAAGAGGAAGATGAGCATTGGCTCAGGCAACTAGCAACCAGTGCCACAGTGTTTTTAAGTCTGTGATGGAACTATGGTACTAGACTTTTTTCCATTCTATGCCCTGTTTTAAACATGAGGGAGTTATAATAAAAAAAAGAGAGAGAGTGGGAAAAGATTATATATAAATTACTAATATAAATTACATATGAAATTATTTACTAGTTTATTTCATGGCTCATGTTCAGTTACTAATGAAGTAGGTATTAATCTTAGCAATTGTCCTTTCCTTTACTGTAGGCAGAAACTAGCTATCTGTACCCAAACTCTGACTCTGTTTCTGCTGAGGCAGCTCCACTACATTCTCCAGCTTCCATAGAAATTAATGTGCCCATGTGACAAATACTAGCCATTAGAACACGAGCAGATGTCATTACTACTCCAGGCCTGGTTCATAAAAACCTCCAATATAAAAATCACTCATTTTCTCTTTTTCCCACTCACTAGCTGAATGGAGAATACTCTGAGTAGGGCAGAGTTATAGGATAAAATGCTACCTTAGAGCAGAACCGCTCCTGGTCCCTGCCCTAGATCCACCAACCTGCCCTGTGATATGACGTGAGCAATAATTAAACTTTTGTGATATGAATACACTGAGATTGGGATGTTGTTTGTTTCAACAATTATACTATCTTACTTATATATTATCTTCCAGATAGTAGTATGCATTCATTTTCTCCCTTTGAGCCTCGCTAAAAATAAAAGTAATTGCTTGAATCACCTGCTATCTTACATAAGAAATTTTTCCTTTAAGTAAAAGGATACTTTTTTACTATGGGATTACCATGTGTACCAATGAAGATAAGGTTCCAGTTTAAAGTGGCCCTAGATGTTGGGGTTTCACCAAAAGCTCTTACTCTTACCACCATTAATCCATTCCAATCTGGAGTACAGCTGGGAGAAAATTGAGACAGTGGAGCTCAAAAAGGTGAGGTGACATTCAGCACAGTTCCCAATGACTCTAAGAGCGCTTTAGGATCAACTTAAAATTCCTTCCGCAATGAAAGTACTGCTAAAAATGACTCCTGGCCATTTATTCAATGATCAGGCCAAACATGAACTAATTTCCAGCAAGCAAGAAAGGGATGGGAGGTTGGTTACAGGTCAACCAGAAGGCAGTGTTTGTAGTGGCTTCTAACACTGCAACATTATTTAGCGTCTTAAAAGGGCAGAAGAAGCAAGAAACAAGGATGAAAGCACTATCCATAGAACCCAAAGGGGTGTAGAAAAACTGCAAAGGATTGTAATTTACCATTTCCTGAGCCATCTTCCTCTTTAGGCTAAGAGGCAGGGCTGTTTCTTGTTTGCAAATAAGAACTCAGTAAGGCCAAGGGGAAAGTAGATGAGTCATTCCAGGCATTTATAATGGCAGGCAGTAAGCTTTGGTGTGTGCATAAATACATGTTTGCTAAGAGTTTGAAACAGGATTTGTCAGCTATCACAGTGATTCACATAAACACAGAAGTATCAAATAATAATAGGAGCAGTTAGATGTTGAACCCAAGGACTGATCTTCATGATGTCTCATCAAATCTAAACGGACTTCTAGATTTTTCAATTTTCATTCTCTATGAAAAAAACACAAAATATATAATTAGTGCAATGAATACAAGTCTTCAGAGGCATAGAAACTAGGGAGTAAACACTTAAGAAGCACCAGTTGAACTTCATTTCCCCCACAGAATTCTTGAAGGGTGGCCCAGGATAGGCTATCTCTCAGAAAAACACTGTAATGAAAAAGAAGCTTTTGCCCCAGTGCTGCAGGCAGCTCTTCCTGGGCTCCCAGGCGTTAACAAAGCTTATACACCAAAGAAAGGGCTAGAGGAAAGAACAATGTGCGGCCCCCCACAAAATGCATTAGGCTATTCTCAGGACATTGTAAACTTAAAGCCTCACAATGATGTTTTCTTTCTGACTAGTCTATATATTTTAGACTTCCTTTCCTACCTGCAATCATTTCTTCTCTGGAAGTAGATGAATCCCACGATGACCAGGATAACCAAGAATAGAGAGAATTTCATGTAGAGAATGATCAGTAAGGCTGATGCTGGAAATTCCAGAGTTATGACACCTTTAAATGCAGGCAACACAGGCAGAGGTAAAGAGCCATTTCAAGGAATTTTCTAATTAACAAAGTAGGATCAATTGTTTAAAAGAAGTGTTTAAATATTCTTAAAAGTTCACAGACTATCATAATCAATACATCTTCTAGACTACAATTCAAATGCTGCTAAGATATTCTTTCATAACAAAGTTTAGAAACTGTGTCTATGCTTTATAACACGGTAGATTTTCAATATTTTCTAAATGAATAAATGCACATTAAGTGTTGCTAATACTTCCCAATTTTATAAGAAAAAAAGGAAATATGCTTTCTAACTTCCTGTGTAAATGTTAGTCTTTTAGGGTATCATTTGAGCGCTATCTGCTATTTTCCACACAGTGAAGTAGTTTTGTCACTGAGCTGCTGTCACTCCTTTAATAGGGTATTTTATGTCTTCTTACTTTCATTTATTCATCTGCAAAAGATGGCCCCAAGAATTGTGGAAAAATTAAAATGAGGCTAAGTAAGATTATCATTCTGAAGTTTATTTCTGCTATGAAAATGGCAACCAAAATTAAACTTTAAGTACTATTCTGACTCTTGGCTCCAAAAGTAATGTCATCCTGTTAAATAAACTGCTTAAATACTAAACTAGAAGAATGTCAGATAATCTCCTTCCTCTACACTGCCAGGGAAGAAGAAGACATGCTCCTGTTACGCCCAGATCTTAAAATCCCCGAAGACCACCAGGGAGCTGAGTCTGATGCAAAAGCAAAAGAGCCTTTTATTTGAGCTAGCTCGAGCTCAGTCTCCCACACTCACCAACGAGGGCATGATGTAGAGAAAGAGAGCAAGTTTCGAAAAGCGTCGCAGTTTTATAGGGGCCAGTGGCCAGTGAGATTGTAACACACACAGAAAG
>JAQQSY010004559.1:0-12240 GCA_028646535.1 Procyon lotor
ATTTCCAGATGGTAAGGAAAGACCAATGTCCAGACATTGAAACATTTACCCCAGGTCAGCCCTGCCCAGTGTCACATATTTGATGTAGATATTTCATTTGTCTATTACTGGTATCCACCAGAGGCATAATCACATTTGTGGGTTTGGAAGCTTTCCCCTCACCTTTTCAGGCTAACCATTAAATGGTTCTCTTTTGAACTCTCAGGACATTTCATTTGTATCTCTTGCTGTGTGGAGTCAGGCAAGTTACTTAACCTCTCTGAGCATTAATGCTCCTATCCACAGTATAGAGATAACAACAGTTCCAACTTCCTTAGGTGATTGTGAAGATCAAACATAATACATGTGAAGTGTTTGGCATATACTAAGTGCCAAATCAACATACATATTTTCTGTTTATCTGCCTATCCTCTAGAGATACGAGTAACTCCTCTGGTGTCAGGAAAACTGACTAAAATAGCATATTTCCTGTCAGCAGAGCACCTTATACAAAGAAACATTCAATGAATCTTAGCGGGTGTTATTAGTGCAAGGCACCCATGGTCAGTACTGAACTGGGATGAAGAAGTCCCTGGTTTGAGTATTGGGTCTTCCTTGGATAGGCAACTTTGGCCAGGGCAATTCATCTTTCTATGCCTCAGTCTTTATGTCAACAACATGAAGATAATGATACTCACCAAAGGCGACTAATTTTTTTTAAAGAACTGAATTGTATATAAAGATATTCTGTAGATGGTAATAAACTTTTAAAATGTATGTAATTAGAGTTATTTGGGGATGTGTCCTTTATTGTCTTGTTAGCAGGAAGCAGATTTTGCACCTTTAACTTCCCAGCACCCAACATAATAACTGGCACATAGTAGGTGGTCAATAAACGCTAAACAACCGAGTGAATGAACAAATGTATGAACGAATGGTTTGGATATCTGGGACTGTTTTAAGCTTCCAGAACCAAGGGTTTTTTTGTCTCTGATGGAAATTTCTTTTGAAATAATTATCTACATAGCCCACTAGCCCAAGGCCTCAGCTTGATTTTCGATAATAATGATGAGGACTTTCCAAACACTTTCCTATAAGCATAACAATAATAATAATTGAATGTTTTACTTTCAAAATGCCTTTACATCTATCATTGCATTTTATTCTGTCAGCACCCCTATAAAACCAAGAGTTATTATTTTCATTTTGCAAATGGAAAAAAAATTGAAGCTGAGAGAGGAAATGCAATTTTCCCAACTCTGTAAGCCAACGGCCTCTCTGGAACTTCTAGGAGAAACTTGATTTAAGTTATTCTTTCCCCTCCTCAGAAATCTGAGTGTCTTGATTTAAAGATTTGGAAAAATGCCTTCATTGTTGGTGTCTTGCAGAGTTCATTCCAGGTTGGCTATTTGCTCATCTAGCTAAATGGTATCATCTTCTACACACTGGCCAATCTAGAAATTTGGAAATTATCCCAGGTTCCTCTCTTGTGCCCCTTCACTCCATACCCCATGCACTTGCCCACTCAGGCACATGCAAACACGAAACTATTTCGTCCATTTTCCCTCTAAAACATATCTACAATATTATCCATCTCTGTTACTTCCACAGTAGATGGGGCCACTATCACTTCTCAATTGGATGACTTCAAAACCCCTAAATGACCACTTTGACTCCATCCTGGCCTGTCTGACCATTCCCCACAGCCTAAATGATCTCTTTAAACATAGAGATTCTATTCTATAGCTTTAAGACAGATCCAAACTCTTCACCATGACCCAGCCAGTCCTTCGGGATCTGTCCTCTGCTCTCTTGCCTGAGTCCCTCTTTGGCCACCATCCCCTCATTCTCACATTCCCACCAGAGGGAAGTCCTTGAAATTCCTAGAGTGCTCCTTGATTTCTATGGTCTCCGGCCCCTCACACATATTGTCCCCTCCCTCTTCTGGGAAGATCTGCCTCCCTTTCTTACTCTCTGTCCTCTAGGACTTGACCTAAATATCCCCCTCAAGGAACCCTCCCTTGTTCTTGCAATCCCCTGTGCTTCCCTTATCATTTAATATACTTTGTTATGTGTGTGGTTCCGTTAATAGCTGTGAGAGCTAAGTAAAATTGCATTGAGCTATAATTTTCCAATGAATTCCATTCCTGACCAAAGTCCTCCCAAAAACTGAACTGCAGGGCAAAAGAGGAACTTCACAGTCTCCTCCGGCTGACCACATTATGCCTAATGGGAAACTCTAGCTCTTCTCCAGCTTTCACATTAAAAACCACTCTTACCAATACAGAGGGGATTGCTTGACTTTCCTATAATGTTTGGAGGTTCCCAGAAAGGTATCTCAAGATACTTCACAGAAACACATATTCTTCTCCCATTTTGCTGGAACATCCCATTTAGATGCTCCTACCATTCCCCCTCTTTATCTTCTACAAAACAGCTTAGCAAATCCTTGGGGTTTCACTTCCTAAACCAATATAGTAGCCACTAAACATATGTGGCTACTCAGCACTTGAAATATGGCTAGTTGAAATGGAAATCCACAATTAGCATAAAACATATATTGAATTTTGAAAACTTAGTACAAAAATAGAATAATGAATATCTCACCAATAATTCTAATATAACATTCAAATATAATAAATAATTTCACTTGTTTCTTTTTAACTTCTAATGTGGCTACTAGAAAATTCTAAATTTCAAATGTAGCCCGACATTTTAATACTACTGAAGAACATTTGTCTAAACAACTGAGCTCACTGATGGCAGTGGTTTCCTCAAGAGAAATTCCAGTGCCAGGTTTTAAGATGCTTAATATCTGTTTCTTCTTCATACACCATAAGGTGAAGATACACGATTGCTCAGAAGTTCATCTTCTATTAGTCTGTTTCCCCAGTGATAAAATGAGGAGAGTTCTTTATTTGACAAATGGTTCTGGAATGCCACAATGCAAATGGCATTAGGGATATAGAGGTGAACAAAATGGCATAGAGCCTACCCTCAGGGCTAGACCAAGAGGAACTTTATGATCTCTCAAATGTCCACATCATTTCAAATTTCCAATCTTCAGTTACACAGTCTAGGATTCCTCCACTTGAGGTCCAAACATGAGGAAGTCAGGGTCTTGGAACTTGAAAGATAATTCTCCATAAAAACCCCATTATAAAATGTGTAATGTAAGGTCCCAGACTACCTGCACATCTATTTTTAACTGATAATTATAGTAATACTTATTCTTTACAAAACACTCTGCAGTGTCTCACTGAATTTTCATATAAACCATCAGAGTTAGACATTAATATATTGCCTTTTCAGATTAAGGACCTGAGGCTCAGAGAAGCTTAGCAGTTGCCCGAGCACAGAACTGGAAAATGATAAAACTGGCATTCAACAAAGTTTTTTGTAGGTGTGGAGGAGAGGAGGCTGAAAACCCTGGCATGTTTTACTAAGAAAGGTAGAACTGGAGACAAAAGCTCTTTCTCCTTTCTCTCCACCACAGCCTCTATTAGCTTTTCTTGCTGGCTCTCTTGGAATTTGATCCAGAGCATGAAAACTGAAAGGACCTTGAAACAAATAGAACTTTTCTCAGTTATAAATCGTAACTTACAAGGGACACAAAACCTAATATACACAGTTTAAGTCAAACAACGACAGGGATGGAGTCAGAATTATTGGCTCAGCAATTTCAGGGATATTTGGCATTAGGCACGGCTTTCAGGGACTCAAACCATAACATCAGGAACTGGTGTATCTCTACCTCTTTGCATCCTGTTCTCCTGAATTCTCTCCAGGCTTTTTGGTCTCTTATGCTTTAAGCTCCTACAACCTCTATCCTTCATAGCACCAAGATTCTCTTCCCTGAAGTAGCCACAATAAGCTCTATAATTTTTCTCTGGTTGGTTTTATTTTTTATTATTTTTTATTTTTTTATTGTTTCCCACCCCGAAACTATCCTTACAACTATAAAACTGACCTCAGCAGTTCTCTTTTTTTTTTTTATTAATTTTTATTAACATATAATGTATTATTTTCTCTGGTTGGTTTTAAATGGGTCATATGCCCATCTATAAACCAATCATTGTGACCAGTGGGATGGAGTGCTTTGATTGGCCAAAGCTAGGTCACATGCTCACTCGGGGAATATGGTCCATCCCACCCAAACCACAAACTTGAGATGAATGGAGAATCCTAAAGGAAATCTGCTGTTCCCAGAGCAGGCAAAGAAATGGGTGATGGACAGGCAAAACTCACAAATATTAACTCTAGTCTTTATGGCCAGCAGTATGCAGGTAAAACTGGTTCTCAGGAAAACAAACAAACCCTTGTTTGTAACATTCAAAGATGTCAGTGATGTAAATAATCCCAGCACAGCTAATTTCAGGCTACCAACAGTTAAATAACTGCTTCCAAAATTCCTGAATATTTTAGAGTCTGTTCACATTAGCAAGTGGGAGCTGGCTACAGCACACTACTGCATCCTCCAAAGAAGGAAAAAGAGAAGAACCCTTGCAGAGAGAAGGTATTTATAAGAGGAAAAGGATTTTTTATCCCTTTTGTGTTTTGGATTTTATTAAGTAAAAAAATCTAAGGCTCTTATAATCTCATAAGATATCCTTCTTCTAATCCCCAGAACTAAGGGAAAAGCAGGGGACAGCTCCAGTAACAACAGGGTAGCTAACTCCAGTTCTTGAGATACTGTAGAAAGTTCCATCACTCATTTGTCCAGAATCTCTAGCAAAAGCACATATGGTCCAAACTAAAGCTCTTCTACTACCTTAGGATTTGAGTTTAACATTATTATCAAAACACTGATTCAAAGAAAATTCTGCCTTCTGTGAACATCTGTTACCACTGATTAGAAACTACTTAGAACCAAGCTATTTTCCATTTGCCCCATATTAACTGCAAAGAGACACCATGGCCAAGTTCTTCTAAATAACTGGTAATAAACTGGGATGTTTCCTTAAATGTACGTGCAGATGAGGACTCACCATAGCAACTAGGACCACAAGGGAGTGAAATGCACATTATGAACATGAAGGTAGCTGTGATAGTCTGGGTTCTCATAGAAACAGAACCAACAGGAGATATAAATATAGATAGATATATGGAAACAAATATAGATATTTACTATAAGAATTGACCAATATGATAAAGTAGGCTGCAAAGTTCAAGATCTGCAGCTGGTGAGTCAGAGACCCAGAAGAGTGAATGGTGTAAGTTCCAGTCCAAGTCTGAGTGCAGAGAAAGACTGATGTCCCAGCTCAAAGACAGTCAGGTAGGGAGAAAAGATTCTTTCTTACTCAGCTTTTAATTATATTCATGCCTTCAACAGATTGGTTGAGGCCCACCTACATTAGGGAGGCCAATCTGCTTCACTCAGTCTATGGATTCAAATGCTAATCTC
The DNA here is from genome assembly GCA_028646535.1 of Procyon lotor. Taxonomy (NCBI): domain Eukaryota; kingdom Metazoa; phylum Chordata; class Mammalia; order Carnivora; family Procyonidae; genus Procyon; species Procyon lotor. The sequence goes on from JAQQSY010004559.1 coordinate 5,384, forward strand.
ACCCAGCAACACCCTCACAGACATACTCGGAAATGTTTAACCAAATATCTGGGTATCTCAGGCATGGTCAAGTTGACACATAAAATAAATCATCATAGTAGAAATCTCCACTATATTCCAAGTGTCCAGCAATAGTCTGAAAGTCTGAGGCCTTATACTACCTGTTTTCAATGGACTTTCCATAGGAAAATATCCAGTAAGTTCAAAACCCCTGACTACCTCATGTTTGGATACCAAGTGAGTGGAGGAAATCCTAGACTGAGCCACTGAATATCAGAAATTGGAGGTGAGATAGATGTTTCTCAAGATAAAAGGGATCATAAAACTCCTGTTGCTGTAGCCTTAAGGGTAGGCATAATAAAGTGATTAAGAACTCAGACCTTGGCTTCAGAGAGACCTGGGTATACATCCCATCATTGTCACTTTCTAGCTGACTGTCCCTAAGGATAGTTTTTAACTTTTCTGAGCATAAGTTTCAATCTCTGCACTCAAAATAATAGTGCCTGCTTCCCAGAGAAGAATGGTTCATGAAGAGACAATGTGTTTTAGCAATGATTCTAGGACTCCCAATTGATAGGCTCACAAATAATTACAAATAATTTTTTAATATATTTTAAAATTCAATCTCACTTCCTAATTCAAAATGCCCCCATGCACATCATGTGCTAAGTCATTGAAGAGAGAAGGGTGAGAAATGCATGAGCTGTGTTCAAGGGGTCTAGAAAAGAGGTTGTTTCCCAGCCCGTTTGCTTTAAAGAATGCAGGGCTTCAACACAGGTGAGTTTTGAACTTCCTTTGCTTGTGAAGTATTTCTTTCCATCAGCATTTAGTATAATCTACTGCACCAGGTACTATATGGTTCACAATAAAACAAAACAAACAAACACACACAGAAGACTTGGAAGATCAGGAAATGTCAGGACCAGTGTGTGGACAGGGAGAACAGACAGCCCTGGATTCAAAGCCCAGCTCACTTTCTGGCTATGTGAACTTGGCAGGTTATCTAGCTTTATCAGGTAAATGAAAGCCATACTGATCTGACAGAATCATTTTGAGAATTTAGTGAGCTAATGACTGCAAAATATCTGGTATCTAGTTAGTAACAGTGTTAAACTCTTTTCCTGCCCACAGGGAGGAGCTGATTTGCTGGGAGAGAAAAGAATATACATAAAGAAGCCACAGCTACCATTTGTGTTATGGTTTCAATGGACTGGGGATTCACATGTTGATTTGTCAAAGTTCTTCACACTGTCAAGGAAAGGAAGGAAAAAAGAAAGGCAATTTTCCCTGACCCCACCAATGCTGGAATAAAAGGAAAACTGAATTGGGGGAAATCGGAGGGGGAGACAAATCATGAGAGACTGTGGACTCTGAGAAACAAACTGAGGGTTTGGGAGAGGAGGAGGGTGGAGGGATGGGTGAGCCTGGTGATAGGTATTAAGGAGGGCACATATTGTATGGAGCACTGCGCGTGGTGCATAAATAGTACATCTTGGAACACTGAAAAAATTATATTAATTTTTTTTAAAGGGGGGGCTTGTGGGCAAAAAGCACTATCAGGGAATCAAGCTGAAGTTACCTTGGAGAGGGTGGAGTAAGAGAGAATGGAGCAGCAGCAGCAGAGAGGCACAGTCCTATGAGGAAAAGAGTCCTGTACCCTGTTGTCATCCAGTTCCAAGAAATCGACTTCACTTAGCAAAAACACAACTTGTTGGGTCCATTTATTTGGGCAAGCTTGGGCAGGCAGAAGGAGGCCTTGAAAGAACAGGAGCGCCCCGGAGGGTGGAGGACCAAAGACCAGCTGGGGTACCCACAAAAGTAACTACAAAAACTGAGGACCAAGGATGGATCCTTCCTCAGTTTTCTTGAAACTTCTATGGAACTTCTATGAAACTTTCTATGGAACCACACACATAACAATTGTTAGGTCCTCATAAGATCCCAGAAAGAAGTACGACGGAACACCAACTAAGCAGATGAACCTCAGAAATCAATTTAATTTGTTTCAGTGAAAAATATGATACATTTCTTGAATCTGAATGTCATTCACAGTATTCTAAGAGCTTGTTAGGGACTTTCATATTCTGTCTAACAAACATTAATCAAGCACCAAATCCTGCAAGCCATCCTATGAGGTAGTTTTCATTAATTCCACTTGACAGAGGATGAAACTGAGGCAATGAGGCTGGCAACAACTTGTTTTGAGGCCAAAGTTACTAAGGATTGATGACTAAAAGAACAAAAATAGGTAATTTCTCAATAAAAGCCAAATGAAAGAGCAAAACTGGGTAACAATAATAGCTGACATGGGCCAAAACCATTTTAGAATTTTCCAACTCACCTAAACTCCATACAACCCTAAGAAGATGTTTTATCCCCCTTTGACAAATAAACACAACAAAGTCAAAAAGGTTCAAACATTTGCTTCCAGTCACATATCTGGGAAGCAGCAGGGCCAACATTTAAACTCAAGATGCCTAGCTCCACAGGCCAGGTTTTTAAGTGCTATATTATCTGGTGTGTGGACAGGATGCAGAATGAAGGAGTAATCCTGGGAATTGGCACAACAGGGTCTCACTTTTCTCTTAGATTGGGAAACTGGTAACATGAAGCTGGGGAGAGAGAAAATTAACCTCAAATCCTAGCTCCACTGCTTTCTAGCTTTGTAATTTCAGGTAAGTGACGTAGCCCTTCTGAGACACAGGAAGATGGAGATGACAAGAAACTGCAGAAGGGGGAGAATGAAATAATAGGCATTCAGCCCCTATCTCAATACTCAGGGCTGGTAAAATGGCAATTAATGGTAATAAACATAATGATAGCAACAATAACTAAAATGGCAGCTATAATAATGATACTGATGATACCAATGATGGAGGAGGAGGCAGCTTTTGGGAAGAAGGGACTTCTAAAATGAGTTCTGAAAACAAGAGAGGATGGGATGCCTGGGTGGCTCAGTAGGTTGTCTGACTCTTCATTTTGGCCCAGGTCATGATCTCAGGGTTGTGAAGTCAAGCCCCCGTCAGTCTCTCTCTCCCTCTCTATCCCTCTGCCCCTCCCCCACTCTTGCTCTCCCTCTAAGAAAAGAAAAAGAAAACAGGGAGGAACATTGAAGACAGAACAGAAAATATTCCCCAAAGGAAAGTAAAAATAAAATATGATGAAAACTGAGAGGGAGGCAAACCATAAGAGATGCTGAACTCTATGAAACAAACTGAGAGTTGCTGGAGGGGAGGGAGGAAGGGTTGATGGGCATTAAGGAGGGCACTTGATGTAATAAACACTGGGTGTTACATGCAACTAATGAATCTCTAAATTCTACCTTTGAAACTAATAAAAAAGAAAAGAAAAGACAATATTCCCCAAATTGGGCAGGGAAGAACTGGGGGGACCACGTCAAGAGGCATAAACATAACACCTTGAAGCCCACTCTCCCAGGCCATGTAGTAGACACCAAAAAGGAAAGGCGAGCCCCCAGACAGGCATACAGAAGAGGCAGCACTTGCCAACACAAGGCCCAGCAGTGCAAACTCCTGTAGCCACTTTCCAGCAAGTCTGAGGTTACAACCCAGATAACCTTACCTGGGGACATCAGATGGCATGCACCTCCCTCAAATCACCACAAGACTGAATTTCCAGCTACATCTTCAAGATACATCCACTTTGGCAGAGATGCTATTTGCAGGGGCCAATCAGAAGCCGCATCTTAAATGTAATTCCCCTAACCAGAGTAACCTCCTCCCAGTGCCGAGTGCCTCAGTACACCCAGACAGGCACCACTTATGTTTGAAAGGCTGGGTTTGCCTGAATCAGTTGAGCGGAAACCCAAATTCAGAGAACAATTTGCTACTCATAAGGAGCCATCACTCAGAAATGCACTGAATGGACTCAAAGGCCATCACCTATGGCTCCTGTGTTGCTCTACCTGTACTAGATGATCTTGAGTCATGAGACCTTCAAGATTCAGAGTCTGAGGACAACTTATGCTACTCAGTAGAGACCCCATCCAGTGGGGCTCAAGGCCAGAGAAGCCTTAAATGAGGAGCGAAATGTCAAGAGAAGACGGATTGAGTCTCATGCTTCTTCCTCCCTCTTCCACGAATGGGACTTCCACTTGGTTGCTTACAAATCTTGGCCAAGCTACTCAAAGCCTCATCAATAAACCAGCAGTGGCAGCAGCACTAGGAAGCCTTTAGAAATGCAGAATCTCAGGTCCCACCCCAGACTTACTAAATCAGAATCTGCATTTTAACAAGATCCTTACATAAATCCTGCACACAGAAGTGCTATTTGAAGAGAATGTCAGCTTCCGAGCGAAGTTAGAAACCCATCCCTCTGAATGTAACTAAAGAGAAAGCCAACAGAATTCCATGAGAGTCAGATTGCCTACCATTTATCAAATGCCCCTGGCATGCCAAGGACCTTCCACATATCTTTTCATCTGTCCATCTCAGATGTCAGCACTGAAATTCAAAGAGGTAAAGCAACTTGCACTAGGACATCCATCTAGTAAGCGACAGCTGGGCCAACTGTGGTTCATCCTCAGAGATTAGGGATATGGTTACCCTTCCCAGAGCACATGACCACAGGGTTTATTATTGAGGAAGAAGGTGGGATGGCTCTTGGATGGGAAACCAACAGCGTCAGTCATTATCTGGACTAGAAGAGTGAAATTATTCCACAGAGCTCCAAGGCTCAAGAAACTAGAAAGAGGTCTCTCAAGAAAGAGCAGTCACAGCCTCCTGAGAGAAGTGAGAGTCTAAAGCAAGGAATGAGCCCTCTACTTGTGTCAGGACACTCGATTGCCAGCTAGTTCTGACGTATCACTAGACCTTAAAGTAGCACAGCAAGGAAAGGAACTAACCACTTAGTTACTAAGTAACTAAGTACTTAGTACTTAGTTACTTACTCAGTGTAAGTAAGTAACTTACTTACTTAGTTACTTACTTACTTAGTTACTTACTCAGTGAGTAAGTGAGCCACATGATCTTATTTCTTCCATAGGCTCGATCATTGTTCCCATTATGCGGATGAGTAAACTGTGGTTTGTGGAGGTGGTTATCAATTGCCCAAAGAAAGATGGAACTCACATCCTGTCTGGTGTGACAGCAGGACGCAAGCCCTTTTTTACATTATGATACACAAGATGGCAAAGTTTTGAACTAAGACAATGGCATAAGGAATAAGATGAGATAAACAGATGAGATTCCACAAAAGAATAATCTGCCAGCCTGGGTTATTATTTAAATGCGGAGGCAAAGACAAGGTTAAAGGTCATTCTGAAATTTGAGGTTGACCACTGTTAAGCATTGTTAAAACACTTATTATCCCTACTAAATAACAAAATGTTCTGAGGTTAATTCCCAAATGTTGAGAAAGACGTTGACCTGCTCCATCACAGGGCACCTTCTTCTTCCATGTCTTCTCCCTAATGCTTGCAGTAAGTTCTAGAAGGGAAATAAGTGAGACCAGAGGCAACAACCCCCACATAAAATACTCCTTGTCCATGGGGCAGGAGTACCTATGGAAGCCTGCAATATCCCCCACCCACTGGAGAGGCCTGGGATGCCCCCCAGATGAAGCTAAGACTCACCTGACATCTACACATATCACATCTCACCGCCTCTCCTTCTGCCCCCTCATGGAACTGGCCATTCATCTTAAGGCATGAGGAACGGAGGGCCATTCCTCCCACCTCAACTCCCTACCTCCTCCAAAGATAGAGAATCCTTTGGACCAAATATTGAAATATCAAAGAAGGGTTTTTCCCTAAGCACATAATAGTATTTACTAAGTCTAATTCCCAAATGAAAACAAATCCAGAATGAATTAACATGTTCCATATGTAAGGGACTCCAATCAAGGCTGACGCATCTACATAAGTACAGAAACTTGGATGTAAAAAACTAGAGATGACTAATTGCTCATTCAATTCCCACTGAATAAGAACTCACACACACTACTGCCTCATTCAAATCTCTTGTCCATACAACTTTCAGAGTGATATTTCAAAAATGCAGATCTGATTATGTTATTTTCCTGCTTAAAACCTTTCAGTGGCTTCTCATTATACTTAGGATAAAATTCAAACCCTTTAATGTAGCCTGTGAGGTTCTACATGGTTGGGTTCCTGACTACTTCTTACAAATTCTCTGGTGCCTCTTTCATCCTTATTCTGTGAGTCAGTGCCACCATTAGGTCTGGGAAAGAAGGGTCCCCACGCTGGGCCCCCACAATTTAGACCACCCGCATATCACAAACACAGAGAAAAATTAACTTATTACAGAACACTAGAGCAACTCTTAAGAACACCTAAGACTCAACACTCAGTGCCAGCATGGTGGGCCCCATACCTTAAATGTCCATCTTCATGACCAATATGATTCAAGCCACAAGGAAATGAATCTCTGCATCCTTTGTTCTATATCTTTTAAAAAAAGGCAACTGCATTCAAACGCCATTAAGGATTGTCTACAGTACCCCTGCTGATCTTGGAAACAAAAACTGCCTTGGAAGGCAGAGATTTTAGCACTGAAAACACTTAGGTAAGAGAAAATATGAATTAATTAACTCACCACATCCTTGCCCTCAGATAACACAAATACAAAATATTCTTACAAAAGCATTGTTTCTTAGTAATACCAACCAACCATTTTCTTGTTTCCCTTCACGTTTCAACTGATGGATCCAGCAGTACTCACAAGTTAACATGGTATTTGTGATGGATTTGACATGGCAGCTGAGAAATACTTTGCACTAAACAATTTAGATTACTCTGAAATTTGTATGTATGTAGGTCTAGATTCCATTTATGACAATCATGAAACATGATATCTATCCTTCACATTAATAAGTAG
>JAQQSY010004560.1:0-12239 GCA_028646535.1 Procyon lotor
CAGCGTCATGGGACAGAGAGAGGCTGCAAGGGGCTCCTCCTGCTCACAGGGGAGGGACTGAAGTTCGGAAATCCCAAGATAACCCGGGAAAGAAGCCTGGTGCTCAAATGTGGGCAGAGAACACACGCTGCTTTCCCTTGCTCTAAAGAGCAGGGCGGGGAGGGACTTAAAGGGCATCTGTGCTTGGGCTTCAGGACAAAAGGTTTAAGGTCTTTCAGAGGAGGAGGCTCCTTTAAGAGCAAGAGCAGCAGAGACAGTAAGAGAAAGACTGGGAGATAGAGACAGACAGAGAGACACACACACACACACATGCAGAGGGAGGGAGGGAGGGCAAGAGAGCACGAGAGAAAGAACTCTATTCCGGCCCTGCGGGGGACAGTGCGTAACCCCAGAGCAGCTAGGCAAGTCCACCTGCCCGCCCGGACTCTGCTTCCAATCCTGGAGCAAAGCCGCGGGGACTGGAGTGGGGGGCTCTGCTGCTCCGAGCCTCGCTGTTGCCCAAAGTAAAAGGGGGGAACCCTGCCTGCCCCCTGGTTTGACATGTGGCTCCAGAAAGAGGATTAGTAAGCGCAAATCACTTCTCCCAATACCAGGATCCAGGAGCGCACCACCGGGCGGCAGAAGAGAATTCAGGCCGACAGGAACCAGCAGTAAAGGATTAGGGGGAGGAAAAAAGCTTGACCATTTTACATCTTGATTTGCACCCCGTGGCTTTAGTTTAGCCACGTGGGGACTTTCGGGCGTTATGAATTCAGCAGTCCCTCTCAGTCCAGACTGGTTGTCGTTCCATAACAAATGCCACTCCCCACGCGGCCATCCGGCCTTCCTTGAGCGGAGGACCTTCTCCAGCCGCTAGACACTGGCCCCGCCACGTGGGCAGAGCCGGCCCGGGTCACTGGAGAGTCACCGAGGCCGCAGGACGGCGACTCAGCCCACGGCTCTGCCGTCGGACCGGCTGAGCCCGGCCGCCACGTGAGTCGGCATGTAACTGTGGGCTCACAGCCCCCTACACGCGCATCAGGAGGCAAAGATCGTCATAGTGCCCGGCCCAGGGACCGCAGTGGGGGGGTGGGAATGAACTTCTTGTCAGGCACTCGGAACGGTGCCTGGCACGTGGCAGGCACTTCAATAAATGCTAGCCTTCACCGTCATAGTGCTTTGTTTCACAGAATAGGCAGTGATCTTTCTAGAATGGTTAGATGAAGGTCATCTGACCCAAAGCTGGAAGAGGGATGGATGACACGTTGCTCTCGCAGCTAGAGGGAGAGCATTAGACCGGGAGCCGAAGAGACGGGGGTTCTGGCCTGTTCGTCAGGAAAATGAGGACACCGGATTGCCGAATGGCCCTGCCGAACCTGGGGGGGGGGGGGCGCGCTCAATCTCTGGGCAGACACGATCAGGTCCCGTCCCTGGGCCCCCCACCCCTGGGTCCCAGCTGCCCCATCTTTAAGAGGGAAGACCTGGACGGGAGGATGCTCCCGGGGGGCGCTGTGGTCCCCGGGCCCTCACCTGAGGTACTCATAGAGCCCATACATGGGCAGGAAGTCGATGTCGGACAGGAACATGTAGGGCGTGCCCACGTGCTTCATGGCCACGTTGCGCAGCAGGTTCACGGGGTAGAACTGGCCCTCCTTGTACACGATGTGGTAGGCCACGTTGTGGCGGCTCATGAGCACCTCGGAGCCCTGCGCGTAGCGGAGGAACTGCTGGGCCTCGGCGTCCGACAGGTACAGGGCCAGGCTGATGGGTCCCTCCCAGTGCTTGCAGATGGCCTCGAGCATCTGGAGCCTGGAGGAGACAGGAGAGCTGAGCCAGCCGTGGGGCCGCGGGCCGCGCGCCGTGCAGCCCACCTCCGGGGCCCGACGCCACCGCCACACACACCGGGTCAGCCCGCTCCAAATCCAAGTCCCTGCTCTAACGTCCATCACTGCGTCCTGGGGGCCAAGCCCCAAAGCGCAGTTCCTTTATCTCTGAAATCGGCCTAAGCACACTTACCTCTGGTTCTGGTCTTCACCTGCTTCCAGATGGAGGCGGGGTACCGACAGAGTCGCACCCCACGGTGAGCTTTCTCATCTCAGGCTCCTCTTTGCACGGGGGCGGCGGGGGGGGGGGGGAGGATTACATTAAGTGATGGAAGAAGGGTCCCCCCCCAGATCACAACACCTACGCTCCTCCTCCCTCAGCAAAGACGTCCAGCCCCTGCACTGCTCTGCTAGGGCAGTGAGCAGCCACGGAAGATTTAACCAAACTGAGGCCTTCAGTTACAAGGAGCATTAAAACACGAGCAATGGTGACTACGATCGTCAGCTCATTAACTGTGCACCGGACCCTTTCCAGGACTTTCCCAACAACCCGGTGCACGGCTGTCATTTCCCTCATTTCCCTGGTGGAGAAACCGGGGATCCAGATGTCCGGTCAGCTTGGATCCTTGGATTGGGACCAGACGTGTACAGACGGGTACGGGGATGGGGCCTTGGAGACGGCAAGAACAAAAACACGATGGGCATCTGGCAAGGGAATGGAAAAACACATGAACGCTGGGGACAAAAGTGTGCCTGGCGTGACGCTGTCTTCATTTGTCAGAGCCCTTTCTGCCGCAGGGTCCTGGCCAATTTTGTGAAGCTATAGGACAGGAATCGTGCCAAGGATTATGGGGGGAGAAGAAGAAAGCCCAGAGGAAAAAAAACAAAAGGTGCTTCCCATGGAGAAGACTCTACAAAAATGCTTCAACAGACATCTATGAAGATTTTTTTTTTTTTCCTCCAAAGGCATTAGAAGTGCCTGGCAGATCGGATCTATGGTTAAGAAACATCAAAAGCCTATTTCCATTTTTTCCCTGCCCAGCAAGAGGTACATAATCAGCGGTCTCCTGGTAGGAATGCCCACTTCATTCGGACAATTACCAGGAAATAGATTCCTTGCATTTCCCTGCTTCTAAACAAAAGAAAATGGGCACACCGATTTTATGTCAATGGCTTTCTCGATGGACTTTCCGAGTTTCCTCTCAGTAACTCTGTGAATCGCCGCTGCCAGGAGTCGCTTCGTCTTTCACGGCGGAGGTTTAAGATATTCATCAGGGCAAAATGCCCTCCGTGTCTCATACTTTATAACACTTACTAATCAAATTGACTGGAGCCAGTTTTCTAAGAGGCTCTGCCTTCTCCTCAATGCCTGCTTTCCCCGGAACCCGTGTCCGGCTTCTGCCGCAGGCCCGGGGCTCTGCTGGGCTCAGCGGATCTGGGGTTCTGAGTGGCCCCACCTGCACCTCACACTTTCACCGTCTGTGAAATGGAGGGGACTGTGCGTTTGGAAGGGACAGCTGTTCGTACAAATCCTTTGAGATCCGGGGAGTGAAGGGCAAGTATGACTTCCAACACGTGGGAGGCAGGCATGTCCGGTGGGAAGAGAGGCCAGCTCCCGTGGTGGGGCCCCGCACTGCCTGGGATCCTGTGTCTGAGTTTTTCTGAGCGGGGGGCAAGAAAGGGAAGGGAAGCAAGCCCTGCTTCCAAGCTCTGCCAAGGGTTTATAGCGTGAGAACAGAGACACAAGACACTGACGGTTCTCCAGTGCCACTGACGTGGCAAACATCACGTCCGCGTGGGCTTTCCTGGAAATAGGGCCAGATGTTCCGTGGAACCTTCGTGAACCATGAGTAAGCATGACCCAGCTGCTCCTGCCAGGCTGCCACCAGCCCTAAGCTTTCCGACCGCTCTTTCCTCAAAACCAAGCTTCCCGCCGGGACCTGAACAACAGCGACAGACTGAGGTATATGGTCATGATGACAACATATAAGATGTGAGGGCAACAGAGTAAATCTCTACCATTCCTCTGCAGCTCGGACTGTGCTGTGCCGGCTGCCTTCCCACGGTTCCTGTTTAACATTCACGCTGACTCCACGAAGCTGAGATTCTTGTCACCGTGTTCCAGGTGAGGATGCTCGAGGAGGTGAAGTCACTTCTTCCAAGTCACGTGGCTACACAGCGGGGCAGCTGGATTGACACCCAGGTTGGGCCGACCCCTGTGCCCAAACCCAGACCTGTATTCCGTACAGACTACAGGGCAGCCTGGGACAAATGTCCCCAAGGATCTTGTCCCCGCTGCCCGTTTCCCCAGACACTAATGTGTTTTTCCCTCGGGGTCAGCTTCCGTGCCTTCCTTCCTCCTCCTCCGCGGTCTCTCTGGGGGACCCGCCCTTCTCCTGACCCCTTGCCCAGCTGTGTCTCCCCACACCTGCGCCCTGCGGTCGGCGGTGAGGCCTGGTCCACACAGTCTCTGGTCTCTTATGCTGGACAATAACGCGTGGAGCCGAGCAAGCACGGGGGACGTGGCAGAGTGTTTCAAGAGACAAAGGTTAATCTCCAAACTACAGAATTTTCAGTTTGGAAAGAACCGTAGAGATCTTCTCAGTTGGATTGTGCCATCTGGATGATGCAAAAGCTCAGCCCTGGAGCGGGGCACGGCTTGCTGAAGAGCATTGGTAAGTGAGCCTTAGGACCCACAGTCCCCACTCCCGGCCCCGTGCTCTTCTCGAGTCCCTGGAGGGCCCACCATCACTTCACGCTGCCGAGAGGAGGCAAAGGCTCAAGAAGGGCCAAAGAGATGTCCAGACAGGAGCCGGCGCTACGCCAGGGAGTCCTGCTGAGTCAGGAAGCCTCGTGCGCTCTGTCTGGGGACAAGGGAGCAGGCAGGGAGGCAGCCAAGTCAGAAACCTACCAGACTGGGTTGGAGGGAATTCTAGAAGGCCTGTCGGCCTCTGCGGGGATGTGGAGCTCCCTCCCTACAGGGCAGCTAATGATAAGAGCAAAGCGGGCTGCATGGTATGGAGGTGCAACGGTGAGCTCTGGGGTCAGACAGAACTGGGTTTGAACTCTGAGCCGTGTCCGTATCCCTGAGCAAGAGATGGCGGTCCTTCGGGCTTCCATTTCTACGCGTGCATAGCGTGGACAGTAGCACCTCCGTGGAACACAGGATGGCTACAAATCACCCCTCTCTCTCAGTGTACAGCCTCTGCTGGTACCCTCACACTGTCTCTGGGACGGCCACGTGACTCGCTTCACACAGGACACAGAGGTGGTAAACGATGCTCCTGTCGGGGGGCTGGCCCTACTGACAAGCCCACTTACTAAGCTTGTCTATAAAGCGCTGGGCACAAAGCGCGATCCGCAGCATCTAGAATATGGGCAGCTGCAGTTTCTCCCCTAGGATCTAGTTCTGCCTTCCAAACAGGCGCCCACCCAACAGATACTTATTACGTATCTACGACGTGCGGGTGTCCGTGCTGGGTCCCGGGACGGAGAAAGACGAGGTTCCCGAACTTCCGGAGCTTCCTTGTGGTGGAGGGAGAAGGCACAGACCCAACCAGGACATGTTCTGACAGGGCGAAGGGCCAAAGAGGCAACCGGAACAGGAAATAGGAAGGAGGAACCCTGAGGCTGGCCAGGGAAGGCCTGCTGGGGACGTGGATTTGAGACGTGGATCTAAGGAGAAGGACTCAGCCCAGAGGAAGTCTGGGCAAAAGATTTCCCAGGAGAGGGAGCAGCCCTTGGGGTCACTGAGCATCGCATGTTCCTGCAAGAAGAGAGGGAAGATGGGCGAGTGGGGGCAGAGGAGCAGATGTTGGGAAGCGGGAAGGCCATGGCGGGCAGTTGTAGCACTGTTCTCACCGCAATGAGAAATCACCAGCGAGTTTTAAAGATGTTGACCTGATATACAGATGGTCCCCAGCTTATGATGGGTCGACTTAACAATTTTTCAACTTTACGATGGTGTGAAAGTGATATGCATTCCGTAGACACTGTGCTTCATGTTTCGAATTTGCATTTTTCCCCAGGGTATCTGTATGCAGTAGGGATGCTCTCGTGATGCCGGTCAGCCCCAGGGTCACAGGGCTCAACAACTGATACACCCACAATCATGCTGCCCCCAGACAGCCGCTCTGTTTCTTGCTTTCCGTACGGCGTCCCGTAAATGGCATGCGATGGTCAACATTTTGTTGTAAAACAGGCTTTGTGTTAAGATGACTTTGCCCAGCTGGAGGGCAGTGTGAGTGTTCTGAGCACGTTTAAGGTTGGCGAGGCTGAGCCAGGACGCTTGGTAGGGTAGGTGCGCTAAATGTGTTTTCGACTTAGAGTATTTTCAGCCGATGCTGGCTTTATTGGGCTATAACCCCATCCACCGTTAAGTCAAAGAAGATCTATTTTTAGAAGATCACTCTGGCTGCTACATGGAGAAAGAGTTCCCTGTCACTCTCTAAAAGAGAGGTGCTTTTCCAAACTCAAGCATGCCCGAGATCACTCCAGCACTGATTCCTGAGGTCCCCGCTGGCTGGGTCTGGGTGGGACCAAGAATTTGTATTTCTAACAAGCTCCTGGGTGATCTGAAGCCTGGGCCCCTTTACCCCAGCTAACGTTCTCTTTCCTACACTCACAGAAAACAGAGAGGACCCATCAGCCACGTGAGTCTCTGGAGCTGCACTTGGTACTTGGAATGCAAAAGAGCAAGAGTCCCCCGGTCAGGTGGCAAGGATGCTGTGACCCGGAGCCCCCCTGGCCAGCCCACCCTGTCCCTATCGACCGTTCTCAGCCGCTGCTGGGACAGCAGGGCAGTGTCCCCCGTGCAGAGGGAGAAACAGCAGGCGACGGTCATTCTTTCTGAACAGAATTCAAGAGGGAGCCAGCATATAGGCTCCCCTAATTCACTGTGGCATTCACGTAGGGCCTACTTCTGACTCAAAGGTTTACAAACACACCCGAAATGTTTCTTCAATTAAAAATCAATCCAACAGGCACCAGTCAGCCTGCTGCATCGTAATTGGACGTGTAGGATGGAGCGGGAGGAGGAATTCCTACTGTCCCCACCAGCTTGTGGGACTGCTCGATGATTTTTTATTATGTCCCGCCAAGCTGCTCTCATTAGGGTGTGGAAGTCCCTGGGCTCTCTGGGGTATTCTCAGGATGGCGATACTTGTCACAACACGTTAGCGGGGAACCATGCACCTGCCACGCCGAGGGATGTGTGTGCTTTGAAGGGAAGACCTCTGCGCTTAGCGTCTACGGCAGATGTGAGAGCAGCCAAGGTTTTCTTTTAAGTGGGCTGGGAGGAAGGTCCTGCCGGGGGTCCTGCAGCCCCGGCCGGCCAGGAGGATGCTTTCAGCCGGCACTAGGAGGAGGGCTCTGTTTTGCCTGTATCCTTTTATTGATGGCAACTGCACACAGAAGGATGGATTTGGGGTGTTAATAATTTAAAAACCTTTCTTTTTAATTGCCTGTGCCTTCCAGGCTACGAATTCCACAGCTAGCACAGAGGCAAAAAACACTAAGGGAAGGGAATCGAATATTTGTTGTAGACCTACTACTCGCTGGGTACTTTAGAGCCTCTAATTTTATAAAACCCAGACACCGATCTGTGACCTGGATGGTATCACTGCTATTTAGGTAAGTCAGATGAGGCTCAAGAAGCCTGAGCAGCCCCAATTCAACAGCTAGTAAGGGCTGCAGCTGGACTTCGAACACAGATATTTTTCTTTTTGTTGTCCGACATCGCTTTACCTCTCCTAAATACCGACATTGTCCAGATGCTGTGGTCAGGGTTTTCAGATCTGTAAATATTCGCTGAATGCAAATACACGCCGAGGGCTTTAACAGACAGCCTCTCATTTAATCCTAGTCAGGACCCTAGGGGGGAAATGGGTTTTAACTCCCTATATAGAAGGAGAAAAATAACTAAAGGTGACAGTGACTTGCCCAAGATCACCAGTGGAGGAGTAAAGGAGCTAGTGGGATTTGAACCCAGACCTCTTTGTCTGTAACTCTAGTGCCTTTTGTACCACAAAGATGAAGGTTTTGGCCAAGGGTGATGTCACACGATAGGGAGCCTCAGACTATACGTTGGGGCTAAGTCCTGGCTATGCACGATCTCATCTGGTCATGAGAACAACCTTGGAGGGAGCTACCGTCACTGTCATTCCCAGATTATGAGATGAGGAAACCAAGGCTTGGTTGGAGAGCTGATCTGCCCAAAGGTCAAAGCCAAGAAGTGGCAGAGCCACCAAGACCCCACAATGCCTGACTCCAGGGACCAAATTATTCAAGGTCAGGGTATCTGATTCTGATTAGAAAGTATGTCGGATTTGTCTCTTTCATTTTCTCCTGAGTTTGGAGGTACCCACTGGCTACTAATCCTGATTAAGCATATCTTGTTACTAAACGGAATGTACGAACAGGAGGAGTGAATGGGACCAAGGAAAACCAGGGATGCTCTAAGAGGTGAGAAGCTGAAATTATCTGGAACTCATTCAGCTGGGCAGACTACAGTCTCTGAGCTTCAGGTAACCCATCGGAGGGGCCTGAGTGGCATTTGCGTTGCTGCCTGGAGAACAGAAGTCTAATCTCAACCATCAGTCAGCATGAATCTCAAGGACTGGATTTTATTTTCATTTGAAATGGCACAGAGGAGAAGGGGAGAGAAATGGGAAGAGAGGTCTGTTATGGCCAGGTGCTCACTCGAGCCTGCCTGGTGGGGGAGTGTGCGCACCCAAACCGAAGGCTGGGTGAGAGGTCAAAGGGACACGGATGTTTAGGGGTGGCTCTAGGGCTCCGGTCTAGCTCAGTCCCTTATGGAGCCTCAGTGATGGGTGTGAACTGGTGGGGGGCAACCTGCCCTGGTTTGCCCGGTGCCCTCTGTAATCCCATCTGCTCCCCTCCTTCTCACCCACGCCTTAAGCTATAACTACACTAGAGCCTGTGTGTTCCCAGCGGGCTGGGGGCCTCTTTGTTCCCTAAATATGCTGCAAGCTCCACATCCTCTCCCTGTGGGCGTCCCACCGGCCGTCTACTCGGCCTCCAGCTCAGTGCCGGGAACATCTCCCCTTGGAGCCACTCCCTGTCTCTCTCAGGCTGGCGGTGGTCCTCCCAAGGAGGGGAGTAAGAACCCGTTACCTGTCTGAGGCAGGCTGATTCCCAAGCTAGCCCCACAACTGCTGCCCCATGGCCAGCACACCTGTCCAACCCTGCCCGAGTGTGAGCCGGGCCCGGGAGTGGGACGGAGTGCGGCTTCCGTGGATTTCGGGATGGAATGGACTGGAAACAGTCTCCTGCTGGCTCTGAAGAAGCTGCCGTGCTGTCAGAGGACCACATGGCGAAGACCTAAGGGTGGCCTCCTGCTGCTTGGAAGGACCTCGGCCAACAGCCAACAGGGAAACGGGGACCTCGGTCCTACAACTGAGTTCTGCTGAAAGCCGGATGAGCTTAGCAGAGGACCCTGACTCCCGTGAGATCACAGCGCCCAGCCAACACCTCGACGGTAGTCCCGGGAGCTGAGCAGGGACCCTGCTCGCACCCATCCCAACTCTGGACACCCCCAAACTCCAAGATACTAAATGTTATGTAAGCTGTTAAATCTGTGGTAATTGGTTCTGCCCCAGCAGATAACTAATACACTGACTCGTGAAGATGCTCTCTACTCCTTGAAGGCAAAAGTAGGGCCTTCTTATAAGTAGCCCGGCTTCACAAGAGCCTGGCACACCACAGTCATAGATGCTCACACAGTATTTGCTGAGTGGTCACGTGGGTGTTGGAGAATCAGAATCCGAGGCCCCAAGAAGGGAAAGGCTTTGCCTGAGGTCACACCACAGGTCAGGTCAGAGCCGGGGCGGGGCAGCTCTGGGTTTTTTCCCCTTTGTCCCAGCTCATCTTTACCTGCTACCCGTTAGGTTCAGCAAGTTCTCTGTGTTTCTGCACAGGAGTCCTGAGGCCTACGAACCTCCAGGAAACCCCCAGCCAACGGAGCCGTTGAGTTTCACGAGAGAGCACCCGCCAACGCACAGTGGGACTCCCAACGCGCGGAAGCTGCTTCCATCGGCCCCGCTCTCTGTGACTCGTTCCGGGATGTCTCTGGATGCAAGGCTCCACGCACTCCTCCCTCTTCCCACACCCCTTTCTGCACATGAACTTTCTCGTGTCCGAGTGCTTGCTCCTTCACTGGTTTGCCTATCCTTTAATCACTCCCCACTAAAAACGAGCCTTTACTGAACACCTCACAAGCGTGCCAGGTACTGCTCTCGGCACTCCACAGGCATGGCCCATGTGGTCCTGGAAATAGTCCCATGGAGTCACAGCCAGAGGCTGGACAGGCATCTCCGAGGTGCCTCTAAAAGAGAAATAGCCCATCAGATTCCCTAATCGTGGGAGCGGACAGGGAAACGGTAGGAAGGAAACTGGGGGTAGGGAGTCACTGTGGGCCATGTGTAAATCAAAGATAAAGCTGGTGGGCCGAGGTGGGAGGGAGACACACAGGGCACCAGGCATGGAAAAGTACAGCCCCGAGCGAGTGACCTCAGGGCTCCAAATCCACGTACCCCTGGCAGCGAGAGAGATGCTTTTGAAAACATAAATTGGATCATATAACTTTGTGTAAATGTCTTCAATAACTTCTCACCACACTGAGAATAAAATCCAAACGTTTTGGTGAGTTTCAAATGTTCTATAATCTTCATCTCACTTCATGTCCCTGCTACTATGCCTCAGCCACAGCTCTTCTACCACGTTTCTGAATGTGTGAGCCCCCTCCCACCACAGGGCCTTTACATGTGCTATTTTAGCCACCTCGAATTTTTTGTTTTTCTTCTTCTCAGCATCTCACATTCCTGACTCCTTTTCTCCTCTTTAGGTCTCTGCAGAAATGTCCCTGCCTTAGATTTCCCCTGACCATATCACCCAAGGAAAGTCCTCTTTTTGACATTGTTATTATCAGTCTCAGGTCCTTCCAAAGCACTTATCACAATAATAATCATTTTACTCAACCATTTATTTGCTGTTCATACCACTATACTCATGTTCTTAACTCTGGCTGCACATCACAAGCGTGAAACAATGCTAGGTCTCCACCGCACAAATGTTCTTACTTAACTGGTGTGCAATGGAGCTCCAAGGTGAATTTGTTTTACGAGCTCCCCAGGTGATTCAGTTTGTCCCCAGCCACGATGGACAATCAGTGCACTAGGCTGTCAGCCCCATAAGGGCAGGGATCACATCAGTACTTTCAGATAAAGGCCTGGTGGATGTTTGTTGCATCAATACACTAAGAAAAAGAAACAGCAATTGCTTTCCAGCAGGGACAGTAGTTCCAGAATGTGTCTCCCTATAATACCCGCCTTTTCCTTGACGTAGTTTGAGTAGAGGTCTATTCTTTAGAATCAATTCTTCTTCTATTCTCAAATCTGCCACCCTCACCAGAAGACAAAAGCCCTTGGTTTTCAGTGCTGGAAAGGAGTGTGACCCTAGCCTAAGACTGTCAGGCCACCTCTCCTTTCTCCCTTTGACTGGGTGTAGAGCTGCAGAATGGGGCTGTGGGGAGGTTAGAGCACATCTGCCTACCTGTCCATGGAGAGCTGAGCGACCAGGGTGACATCTGTGTTGTCCGAAGCAGGCTCATACTCATAGTGCAAGAAGTACAGGTGGGTTCGGTGAACCGTGAACCGCTCTCGCCGGAACTCGTAACACAGGTCATCCTCATCGAGCTCAGAGAGCTGCTTCTGGAGCTGAAATGTAGAAGAAAGGGATATGGGAGCAAGAAGGGAAGCCCCAAGGAGAGAGGAGCCTGCCCTTGTCTGAGTCGGTTACTCAATGGATGATGTTGATGGGTCAAACACGGGAGAACAGGATCATTGGTTTTAGTTTCCTCTGCATTTAATTTTTTTAAAAAGGCTATGATGAAGAGCAGTTGTCTTCTGAGACATCTGAGAAACAAGCCTCCTCTGAGCTGAGAATGATGGTGGTCACCACTGACAAATACACAAGCAACCACAAACTCCTTAAAAACAAACAAACGCTTTGGTAGGTGACCTAGCATAATTCCAAATAACAGGGAAGAGAGTACCAAAAATCCAAATGGAGCAGTGCCTTTGCATGAGCTTCTCTCCAGCCTAGAGCTACAGACTTCCATCTCTGTACCAGGTATTGAAGAGAAAGACTAAACCAACCCATAAACAAAATTTAAAGGTCTGTTCCTTTCATCCAAGTGTTGGCATCCACTCTTCTTTCTTGTTTCTAACTCTTGGGAAGTCTCTTAATCTGCCTGTAGAAGTTCTTTACATAGCCTACTTGCCTTCCTACCCCAACCAGTGTGAGAGCTGGATGACCTGCCAACCGGGAACCAAGGACTTAGCATCTGAAATGGGCAGATGCAGATGCACAATATCCAGATCTGAGGATGTACAGCTGCCCAATACAGAACCATGCCAT
>JAQQSY010004561.1:0-12239 GCA_028646535.1 Procyon lotor
CACAACAAAAGGCACAATCAGTAGAGTGCAGAGATAGCCTCTGGAGTGGGAGAAGATATTTTTAAACTACATATATGACAAGGAGTTAATATATATTTTGGATATTAACTAAATTTGGATATTAATTTGGATATTAACCAAAATATATTAGAAACTCAAAAAACTCAGGAACAAAAATCAGTCAATAAATATCCTGATTTAAAAATGGGCAAAGGATGAGGTGCCTGGGTGTCTCAGTCATTAAGCATCCGACTCTTCGTTTCAGCTCAGGTCATGATCTTGGGGTCCTGAAATCCAGCTCCTCATTGGGCTCCATGCTCAGCAGGGAGTCTGCTTGAGATTCTGTCTCATCCTCTCCCTCTGGTCCTCTCCTCATTTGTGTTCTCTCTCTCAAATAAGTAAATCTTTAAAAAAAATAAGCAAAGGACTTTGAATAAACCTTTCTCAAAAGAAGATAAACAGATGGACAAAAAAATGTTCACAGCACTAATTATCAGGAGAATGCAATTCAAAACCAACAAGATATCACTTCAGACCTGTAGAATGGCTATTAATAAAAGGACAAAAGATTGGCAGATTTGGTAAGGATGTGGGGAAAAGAGACCCCTTGTACACTGGTGGTACATTGTTGAATGTAAATTGGTGTAGCCATATGCAAGCCAATATGGACATTCCTAAATAATTAAAAGTGAAACTACCATATTATTCAGTAATCACACTTCTAGGTATATAGTCAAAGGAAATCAGATTTTTTTTTTAATATTATGTTAGTCCCATGTTTGCTGCAGCATTATTCACAATGGCTAAGATATGGAAACAACCTAAGTTCCTGTCCATGGACAAATGGATAAAGAAAAGGTAATATATAGATATATATAAGCAAAAAAAAAAAGATATATATGTAACTATATATCGCATTATTCCTAAATATCACTATATCTATATATCTGTATATATAAAGGGAAATTACATATATTATGTAAATATAGCATTATATTTATTATATACATTATATAAAATTATATATTACATACATATGTAATTGTATATTGATATATACACATTATATATATATCTATGTATATATATATATACACATTATATATATCTATCTATATATAAAGGAACATTATTCTGCTTTAAAAAGAAAGAAATCTTGCCATTTGCCATCACATTGATGAACCTGGAGGACATATGCTAATTGAAATAAGCCAAATACTACGTGACAAATACTGGAGACAAATACTATGTGATCTCACTTATATGTGGAATTTTAAAAAGTCAGACTCATAACAGCAGAGTAGAATGGTTATTGCTAGGGACTGAGGGGTGGGGGTAATTGGGAGATGTTGGTCCAAGGGTACAAAATCTTAGTTACATAGGATGTATAAGTTTCAGAGAAATAATGTGCAGCATAGAGAGTACAGTTAATTATACTGTATTATATACTTGAAATTTGCGAAGAGAGTAAATCTTAAATATTCTCACTATATACACACACAAAAAGGTAACTAAGGTGATGGATATGTTAATTAGCTTGACTGTGGTAATCATTTCACAAAACATCACTTTGTACACCTTAAACATATACTGTTTAAATATATATAAATAGAAATTTTTGTCAATTTTACCTCAATAAAGCTGAGGAAAAAAAGAAAGGATGAGGCTGGAATTTAGCTCTAAAATAGAACATGTATACTCCCAAAAAACCATTCAATGAACAAAATAGTTTTTATTTATGTCATCCTTTAAGATATACGAACATATATTTTATATATTAGTCCATTTGGACAGTAATGCATGTGTATGATTTTGAAATGAGCAAACATACATACTCTTGGGGGACCAGTTAAATTCTTTTTACTGATGGATTGAACAATTAAGAAGATGATGAAACCTCTGATTTGGGGGGTTATTAGTTTTTTTTACTTCTTTCCTTAGTCTTAAGGCATTAGCAATCTTTCAGCCAAAGGAAATTCCTCCTTGTCCCTTGCAAACACCATTAATTTTTCAGCTTCTTCAATCTTACCTTTGTGGCTCTTCATCTTTTGAATAGAACTTCCTCTCTGTCTCTCCAGAGACCCTTACAAAGATTTCAGAGACCTGTGCCAAGATCGCCTCATTCCTGCTTCATTCTCTGGACCTTCCAATCTCTACCTCAGACTGTTCTTCTCTTGGGCACTCATCTAAGAAGTTGCAGTCACTCATCCGACATCTCTTACTTTGATCTGTTTGTCTTGAAGTGTTGTGTTCTCAGTGCATCTTTGCCATCTCAACTTGATTCTAAGATCCTGAGGGCAAGGCCTGTGCCTTTTATTTCCCAGAACTCCCTTCCGTGGAGGTTACAGAGATGGCCATAATGGAAATTGAGGATGACGATGATGTCTGGTCCACTGAGCTTTAGTAAACTTCAGTGAGGTAGGTATTGTTGGGCAAAACCACTGAGTGGTGTTTTCACGTGATAGTAGGTACTCAACATAGAGGATGACAGGATGGATCCATAGGTAGGGTGCGATAATGTGACATAGTAGAAATAACAGATTTTTCTATAAAGAACCAGATTCAAATCCCAGCTCCACTATTCATAAATTTCAGATAAGTCTCTTATATGACCTGGTAGGGACGTACTAATAGCTCAGTAAGACCTGTCTGTTCCTTAACCAGAAAGAAGCCCATCACTGATTACCTCAAGTATCAGCGCCCACAACCTACCTGCTTCTGAATAGCCAGGCCTGTTTCAGGTTTTTAAAGGATTTATGTACTTGCTACCAACAGACTAAGATTCTGCTCACAGTTCTGTTGTAGCCCAAGTCCCCCAGAGAACTGTGACATATCCCCCTCAGCTCTGCCACCTCTTTACCTCTCGCCTGGAGGCTCCTTTCTGTTCTCTGATTTTGCTGAGAGAATGGTTAATGAAGAGGAAGCCTCAGATCCTTGTGTCATTGTTCTTTGTTTTTATGTTTTGTTTTGTTTTTCTTCATTTTTGCACTTGAAAACAAGCAGAGGGCCTAGGTTTTCTCCAGGCATCATGCAATGAGTGGGATTTAATTACTGCTGAAGGGCTGGTACAAAAGGTTATCCAACAGTGTGCGATCTTATTTGGCACTGAACTTTGAAGCTGAGAATTATGGATTGTGGAACAAGATACAACCGTCTGCTGCTGTCTCAGAGCCGGGAATATAGAATTTAGAGGAAACTGGGTTAGAGCTGATGGGACCTCTCAGGGAGGTCAGAAAGAAACTAACTAGCCATCCATAAAGCTGTCGGAGCAGTTATTTGAAGGAAAAGGCCGAGGCTTCTCTTCCGTGTTTCTAAAAACTTCAAATAAAAATAGACAATTCTGCATTGACATAGATATGAAATGGGCAGCAATTGAGGGCATCAAACTCAGAAATGAAACTGAGGTAACCTGTCATCGCTCTGAGGAAAAACTGTGAAATTGGTAGCCACGGCCCAAGCTGGGGAGATGCTGAATGAGGGGAGAATTTTTCTTTCAGAGTTATCTAAAGCCACAAGAGAAATGGACTGACCAGGAAGTGAAGGAAAGGAAAGGAGTCCTGACACCATTGTTACAAATTCAGGGCCAAGCCTGGAGCCATGTGTCCATCATTCCTTCAGTTTTACCTTGAAGAGGCAGAGCTGGGCTGCCTGCTGACATTGGAGAATTGCATCTCTCATGTTCCTTTGCTAACTGTCAGACTGTTTGGCATTTTGTGATGTGGCATCCGGAAGTCTAGGCGGGGTCTTAATAAAATGGGGAAGTGTGCATATAGGCCCTTCTCTCTGGGTGAGCATTATTCTCCAACCTTCTGCCTTTCCCAGGTATCTAATCTATTTAATATTCCTGCAAGTCTGCACTGGCTTCGAGGCAAGCTGTTAATTATCTAACTGACTTCAAGTCTGCAGAGCTTCATACCCCTAGAGCCTTTTCAGTGTCTAGAATAGTGGTAGAGAAAGCAAGGTAGTTGAACTACATAGACCCTCTGACTTTTCCTCGAGTTTTGCTATTGGCCAATTGACCTTGGGAAGGTTACTCAAAAACACAGCTTACTCTCTCTTCTCCAACTGTCATCCATATCCACTCTAGTGCTCCAGTGGGATTATTAGGCTTGCCCCAGACTCTTAGTCTAGTTTGTAAGTACTTTTCATGGCAGGAATCTCACTTCCCTAGAGTATCTCCCATCTTTGAATAGGTCTAACTATTACAAAGTTTTCCCTGGTAATAGTGTACAAAGTTTGCAAATCTACTGATCCATCAGGCCCACACAGAGTTGCTGTTAGTTTCATCAAATTGTAACATTTTCTTGGATGCTCATTTTCAATAAAAACATATCCATTTGGCTACAAGGATGACCTTTTCTGCCTCTTTACCCCTCCATGCTGGAAGTCTTCATTTCCTGATGCCTGCTGCTAATATAGGACACATGTTGAAATGTTTATGCTAATTAGGCTTTGATTGGAATCTCAGAAACAAGTTAAAATGACAAGTTTTATCCCATTGATGAATTAATTAATGAAATGAAATCGGTGTTATGCTGTTTGAAATCAGCTTTCTGATTTTTGCAAAAGACAGGGGGATTTTCTACTCTAAAACCCAGTGGTTTCATAGCCCAGAAAGGCATGAAGGAGTTATATGTTTTGAGGTGGAAGTGCTGAGGGATAAAAAGGGATCATTCTTTTGGTGAATAAGTGACTAGCAATGGTAGATTATAAGATCAGGCATTCATTCATGTGATTGTGTATATGAATGAGAAGGAGGTATTGAAAGAGCAGGTAGAAGGATCGGTGGCCTATGTCTGTGGTTCTAATAAGCTGAAATTTTCCAAACTAAATCCTATCTGGAAAATTCAACTCTTAAATGATGTCTCAGTATGTATTACGGTTTTTCAGAGAAACAGCACCGATAGGATATATGTCTAGGGGAACCTGGGTGGCTCAGTGGGTTAAAGCCTCTGCCTTCAGCTCAGGTCATGATGTCAGGGTCCTGGGATCAGCCCTGCATGGGGCTCTCTGCTCAGCAGGGCGCCTGCTTCCCCCTCTCTCTCTGCCTGCCTCTCTGCCTGCTTGTGATCTCTCTCTCTGTGTCAAATAAATAAATGAAAATCTTAAAAAAAAAAAGGATATTTGTCTATATATCCTACTGAGCATCAATAGGACTGAGTACCAATAGGATGGAAATACGTATATATCCTATTGAGGAATTGCCTTGCACAAATCTGGAGGTTGAGAAATGACGTGAATGAGCTGCCTTCTGGAGAGTCAGGAAATCTGGTGGTGCAATTCTAGTCTAAAGTCTGAAGGCCTGGGAACAAGGAGAACTAATGTTATAAATCTCAGTCCAAGGAGAGAAGACAGATGTCCCAGCTCAAGCTGGCAGGCAAGAAGCAAAAAAGGCCAAATTCTTCCTTTCTCTGCTTTTTTGTTCTATTGAGACTCTCAAGGGATTGGTTGCTCAACCACACTCAGGAAGGTAATCTACTCTATGGAGCCCTCTTATTCAAATGTTAACCTCATCGGGAAACACCCTTACAAGCACCCAGAAAGAATGTTTCATCTGGATACTTGTTGACCATACCAAGTTGACACATACAATAAACTATCAAAGTGTGTCCTGAATAACATGCTGGTGAGGTGAGTTATTGTTCACAAAGGATCAGAGCCCTGAAAGAAGCCCACTTTTTAAAAACTTAAAAAAAAATACATATATTCTCTCAAGAAAATAAACATGAAATAGCCTAGCTATCTAAGGAATTGGTCTTTTCATTTTAATCGTTTGGCTATCAGAAACTAAAAACTCATCCTATGATGAGCAATGGGTACACTGATACCATAGAGTAACCTAGTTAGTTTAATAACCCCACATTGCAGAGCATCCAAAAAATGGCAAGGGGCTTATCCCAGATCACGCATTCTGACTCTTGGTGAAATGAGGCAAAATGCCTATTTCTTCATCTGGCTTGAGCTCTTTCTACTATTTTGATTATTAGAAACAAGTCATTGTAATAATGTCTGAAAAGAAAAAATCATTCAAGGAAAATGAAGTCCAAAGACAAAACATGAATTGTCTGAGACCACCCAACAGATTATGATAGATAGACACAGACTGTATGCCAGGCATTTACCAAAGCCATAATGGGTAAATTCAGACTTGGTTTTTGTTGTCCTATCTAGTCTCTGAGTTAACGTTTAAGATGAGGTGTTTTTGTTGTTGTTTTTTTTAATTAACATATAATGTATTATTTGTTTCAGGACTACAGGTCTGTGAATCATCAGCCTTACACAATTCATAGCACTCACCATAGCATACACCCTCCTCTATGCCCATCACCCAGCCACCCTATCCACCCCCCCCCATCCTCCCCACCCCCGCAACCCTCAGTTTGTTTTGTGAGATTAAGAGTCTCTTATTGTTTGTCTCCCTCCTGGTCCCATCTTGTTTCATTTTGTCCCTCCCGACTCCCCACCCTGCTTCTTAAGATTGAGTTTTAAAATAAATGTCCCCAGTCCATGACAGTGTGTTTGTATGTTCACAAGTCATGCATTTCACTTTGGTCAATCAGGCTGAAGAAACACACTTTTGTCCTCAATCACTATGATTTAGATAGAACTTGTATTTAAGTAGTAATTCCTGGTGTTGCAAGTCCTGAGACTGCAAAATTCCTTAACAGATTCATTAATGTTCTTTCTTCACAGGGAAAATAACCAGAGCTTAACACAGTTTAATTCCAATGAGCATGTAATTTGGGTTTAGGATATGCATGTCATTATGCTTGGTGCTGGCTAAAATTCAAACATGAGTAAGTTCTGGACCTTGCATTCTATTGGCTGACTGTATATTTAAGGGACTAAATATGTAAAAAAAAAAAAAAAGTAATTTTAATATAAAGCAGAATGAATGGTGTTGTTCTCCAGGAGAGGTACATACAATGAGCTGTGGGACTTGCTAATTAAGAACAATTTAATGGGCCAGGGCTAGCTGAGAAGTTGTGTGAAACAACTAGTAGTTATGTAAGGCTTAAAAATATTAAGGAAATTTTTGATTGGAGAAAAGGGAAAGGCAGCCATTCTGAGCCATAGGAACAGCACAGAAAAGGACCTATGTGCAAGAAAAGGAAAGGCATTTTGGGTGAAGGACAAGTAACTAGTCAAGACTAAGATATTGTTGGTGAGATAAAGACACATACAGGCATATTTATTTGTATAGTCTAGATTTAAGCTTGTAATCTAGTTGAATTGCCAACATGTACCTATGGAGGTCAGATAATGACACATTCTTTGTGTAATGAGCAATTATTATCTAGGATTAAGTATGAACTCAGCATGCATTTAGTCACGTCTCCTCCCTTGTCCTAAGATGACACAGTTGGAGCCTCTGGCTGCAACATAATGGTGGTAAATATGAGAAAGGCTCACATTGCTTCTACAACATGCCTTCAGGTAGCCATGCTAGCTTCATTGTATTAAAAGGAGGGATAAATTTAGCCTAGACCTATAATTTAAATGACTGGCAATTCACTAACTATTTAAGTGCATTTGGCAGAAAACATATTTATTTTCTGGCTTTAAACTGCAATAGTCTTTATAATTCACACCAGATTTGGAACCTGTTCAGAAACACTTAGTTAAATTAATGAGATATTACCTACTACTGTTTTTCAGTAGCGTCAGTCATGCTACCCAGTGGAAGTTGTGTTTTTGGAGACCCTGTTAGATCCAAATCCAACTCAGGGACGTTCTTGTCTAATTGGTAAGAATGGCACATGATTGATTCAAGCAATTTCTTCCGAGAACTCTCCATAATGCATGCTCACTGTATTTCTTATAAGTTGGTGTCATGTGTGTAGTTGGTAAGTGCCAGGATTTCTCCACTCGTTGACCTCTTCTCAGGCTTGCTCCCCATACTGCCCACCTACCTTATATGCTTTCACATATAAACAGAAATAGGAGCTCAGCAGAGATTGGCTAAATGTGGTATTATTCTAATGACAGTAGTCATATTATTAGTGTCTAGTGGGTTTTCATTGCTATAGGATAAATATTTTACATGTCCTTCTCATATAATTGCAGAATTTCCTTCTAAGCAGATTAGCAATTGTATCACACTCAGCTACACTGTTAGACTCCAGGTAGGTGAAGTTTTGCTTCCCAAGACAAGCCTTCAGCTTAAAACACAACTGTGACAATATTCCACTCAATATTTTTATATGTAAATATTCTTCACATGCCATTCAGAAAAAATAAAGAGAATGATATAATATGAAAATATAATACCAGGTTTGCAATAGTCATTCATTCATTGTAAAACATTCTTCTTGTATTAGAAAGAAATAAATGCTAACTATAAAGAAGACATCTTACATTAGTTTTCTCTACTCCACTCTGTCCTGTAACATCAGAAAGTATCCATACAAAAATTTGTCAAATTAAATGATAACTTTCTTGCTCATTGCTGAAGAGCAACTCTAAGTCTGAAATATTATGACTGGTTGTAAGAACAAGTATCACTTTGTTTCTGCTGATATCTCTAATATCAGGAAATGGTTTTCTTCCCCAAAAGCCCTTTGATAACAATAACAAACTTACTTTTACATCCTGTATCCAGGAAAAAAATATTTTGATATTTTTATTTTTATTAGAAGAGGGGGCTAGAAGAGGGGGTGGGTCAGTGTGATTTGTTGAGGGCATGATAATAGGTTCATGTAGAAGTAAAATCCTAAATTGGCCATATCTCACTCCTCAAACCCTGTCAAAGGGTTTGGCCCAGCAGGTATTCATGGAAACATCATGGGGTTCATATAAAGTTCAAGACCTAGATTTCCTTAGTTGCATTTCTAGCTTTGAGCCTGCTGGCCGCTAGAAAGAGGGGAGTGGAAGATAGTCAGGAACACCTGCTGTTCAGCATGGGTCCCACTGGGTATAACAGAAAGTAGGAGCACAGCCCCCAGATCCCAGTTAATGAAGGAATAGTTTCTTTAGGTCCCAAAGGGGTAACAAGAAAAAGGGGTGCTTGCACTAGGAACATAGGTCTTTGAGTCAAGATTGGATAAAAGACCATCATTTTCTATATAAGTGCCCCCCCCCTCACCCCCACAGATCCCATAGCACACATTCCTGTTTTAAATCTAGTGCAGTAAGGCAGGAAGACTTTTTGTAATCATTAGGAAGAAAATTTGAATTAAGCTTTTATTCTATTTTCTTTTGCTCTTGAAACCGAACTTCTGCCCAATTTGTCAATTCCAAAGAAAAAGACAACTAATCCCCCTAACAGAAATCATCAGGATTTCTTAAGCATAAAAATGAGTTGGGGGGGGGAGGATTTCTGCATGAAAGTTAATTTTATGATATTGCAGCATAAATTGTGACCTGGCAGTTCCTTCTGCAGTTTAATAGAACCGGCAGCAGGAACCATGACTTAACCAGACTCTGTATAATGAGAAGCAAAGACAAATCGGTGTGAAGGACAGGGGAGAAGGGCATTACTGCTTCCCTCCTGGAAGATTAAAAATAATAAAATATTGCAACCAGAATTTATCTAAGAGGAGATACTATCTCAGAAAGGAGAAAAAAAAATGATTTTAAGAGACCGCCATAGCCCCGTGTCTGATGAACAGAACCCGGGAGCCTGGTGCTGACGTTTGAAAGAAGTCTGTGAGGGTTGACCATTCTCCTCAAGACCTGGTGGCAGGTAATTTCTGACATTATAATTTTGAAATGGGACAATTTTCTAAAGCAGAATTAGAGTAAAATGAGTATATTGCTCCTTCCGCACAGTGAAATGCAGGCAAGAGGCTCGGGTGTACTAAATAAATGAGAGAGTTTATTGTTACAGGACGAGAGTCAGTCTGCACTGTCAGCCAGGCGGGTGACTTCCTCAGAGTGCTGTCCTGAGGAGCCCAAGCACGTGTGACAGGCCTGCTCTGAGCTCCGTATCCACAGGAGCTATATCAGAGCAATTTCCAAAATTACACAGGGCATGCAGCTTCTAAATCTCCTAGCAGAACAGCCATATTATCCTGAGGACTTGCAATAACAGGAATTATATGCAATTTTCTGATAATGACTCCATTAATGTGAGTCACTGCTGACAATACAATTTGTTAAACATTGCTGGATTCCTAAATCTTACATTCTGTCACTCTGAAATCCATCTTTACCAGCACGGCCATCATTATGACGGTTATCATCATCACCATCCTCGTCGTCATTGTCAGTAGTAGCATCACCAAATAGCTATGGACGTGTTTGTGTTCACCAATTTAAGTTTTTTTTTTATTTCACTAACATTTCATTCATTCGTTCATTTGGGGAGGGATGGGCAGAGGGAGAGAGAGAATCTCAAACAGGCTCCATTCCCAGTGCCCTGACGTGGGGCTTCATCTCACAACCCTGAGACCATGACCTGAGCTGAAATCAAGAGTCAGCCACTTAACCAACTGAGCCACCCACCTGCACCTCACTAACATTTTAAAAGGGAAGACAAAGCCTGTCTTTATCTGTTCAGGTATCAGTTTTGTGGTCGATGTGTTTGATTCCTTCCTTGGGAAACCAGGATCCCAAATTAATTAAATTTGGACCAGATATACCTTAACTTTAAATTGTCCTTTATATCAAGGGAAACTGCCTTGGCAATCAGGTGCTTCAAACGAATGCTTGTAAATACCCATTATTGTACATTCTAATATTCCTGGACATAGAATAGAACCTACAGCTCATGGTCTATCTGATTTACTAATTGGGAGCAGCAAGTGCACCTAGTGTTTTGAACCTGAATTAATTAACCAAAACTGATTAAATTGTCTTTGAGCTATTCAAGGGAGTGACACCAAAGGCAGAATTGAATGAGGAAAGGACTATTTAACTTTTTTTTAATCACAAAGGTCAGCTTTTTTATGTAGCAGATCATTAGAAAGTCGTCAAAGGTGGAAAGAAACTAACAAAACAGCCTAAGCTGCCCACACAAATATGTAATCTGCTTTTCCTTCAACCAGCTTTCTTTCCAGTGACAAGGGCTTCTCCCAGGACACATGCCTTTGTCTAAAAATTACATTTTTAGGTAAAAATTACATTTTTACCTACCAAATTTGCCCACTCAACGGAGTTTTCTGCTCTGTATGTGAAACTACCTCTTGAGCTTTATTACCTCCCTCATTAATCCTGAAGCCACCACCAACTAATGGCCCTCATGACATTCCTGTATCACTGCTCTTGCCTCCTCTATGGCTGTCCTACCTCTACTTCCTCCTCCTTCCAGCTCAAGGTGAAGAGTAAGCCAAACTAGCACCGAGTATTTTTACTTCATTGTCCCCTTGCTAAAGAAAATGCCATAGTTCTCTCATTGCCTGGTGAACACAATTACAACCTCCTTCTCCAGCTTCTAGGGCTTGCTGGAAGCTGGATTCAGTGACAACATATCACACTGATGGGGACATGCTCGATTTGCTCAGATTAGACCGGGCGTTTCCTGTCCCTCTGTCACTTTTGATCTCTTATCTGCTTCTCCATTACCACCCCCCCTCCAGTCCCTGCAAATAAAACACACACACACACACACACACACACACATACAAAATGTTACACTCCTACCTTTGTCTGCAGGAAACAACTGATACTTTGGAGAAATAAAGAAGGAAGGACAAGGAAGAAAAGAGATGAATCATTCCTTCTTAACTTAGGGGTTCGCTTCTTTTTCATTCTAAAACACCATCTTATCTTTCTCATAAATACCTGAACGAGAGGGTTAGGTCTCCAAACAAATGTATCTGCGAAATTGCGTTTAAAATTGCGTCTTCATTTTTTTTTTTTTTTTTTTTTTGAGAATCCATTTGAGAAATGGCATTTAAAGAATATCTCCAGCTGTTTTGTAAAACTTTGGTAAGAAACATCCATTATGTTCTTCAATTGCATACATATTACTACTAAAGTATCCCTTCATTTTTTTATGTCTCTTTTAATGACCCTTTATCTTATTTAACATATTAAATTTGTCTTTTGATTTGGTGCCTAGAAAGTTTAGCTCAAATTTTATTCTCATTTTCCATAGCTGTTATCTCAGAGTTTTTAAAACAGTTGTCTCCAAAATCAACCCCATTTCTTTCATTACCTAGCTCTTATTATTATTTTTTTTAAGCCATTTTAGGTAAAACCATCTGAAAATACTTTTTTTTAAATTTAAATATATTTTTTAAATTTTAATTTTATTTATTTATTTTTTCAGTGTTACAAGATTCATTGTTTTGCAC
>JAQQSY010004562.1:0-12238 GCA_028646535.1 Procyon lotor
ATCTGTAGGGTCCCCACCCTACCCTCACAGACCACAAAGGACAAGGCCGCCTGAGAGCCAGAAGCACTGAACAGGGTTCCTGCTTTGTCATCCCAGGTCTATCTCCCTAGGAGTCAGCAGAAAAACCACCGTGAGATAAGCCTCTGGGTTTGTTTTCCATCTCCCTGGAAGTGAGAAGGGCCCCTCTGAAGAGCTCATCCCAGTCGGTCATTTGTTCTGAGGTCGGAGCCCTGAGCACGTTCTCCCCCAAGAGCATGATGTGTCTTGATGCACAAGGAGTCCTTGCCAGGGTCACGTGGTACCCTGGCAGCACAAGCCGGGGCTCTGGGTGTGGCCGTCCTACAGACCCGCCGTGTGACCCAGGCCGGGGACTCCGCACCTCTGGACCATCACTCCTCACCGGTGAGCTCACAGAGGCTGGACTAAGTCTCAGCTGGGTTTAAAAGTCTCCACTCTGGATTTGGATTCAGTGGTCATTCATCTTAATTTGCCCTCTGTGCACTGAGAGAGGAGAAACCGAGGGTCAGAGAGATAAAGTGACCTTGCCGAAGGTCATGTGCCCGGTCAAGGGCGGAACTGAGACTAGCACCCGGCTCTGCCTGAGCCCGTGTCCTGTATTCCGGTACACCTGGGCCCAGTGGATGAGGTCTGCCGATTCCCTCGTTCTCTGGCTTCGGGTTGGGTTTGGCCAATGGAAAGCACCTGCAGGAACTGGAGTAAGAAAGAATGTGACCAAAGTGCTTACTTCCTCTGCTCTGTTTGCTGGGGTCACCTTGGGCTCGCTGTGATGTCACTGAAAGCCACACCTCCGGTTAGGTCATCTCTCTCTGGGGGTCCTGGTCCAATGCTTCTCCTCGGAGTATTTAGCCTCGAGGACTGTCCTATTCCTTGCCGTCTCCCTACACTTACCTGGCTCACCCCTTCATACAACAATCACTTGATTAAATTCTCTTTTCAACCCCCCTGGAGGGTCCCATGTGTTTCTTGCCCAGGACCCCGACAGAGTTGGTGAAATGTGCAGCCTCTGCCATCACCCCCTGTCCTCCCTGCAACGTCTTCCTGCCAGCCCAGGGTGCCCCGTCCAGAAGAACAGACACATGGGAACGCCAGGGTATTCTTGAAATTTCCCCTTGTCCACAGTCTCTGCCCCAGAGCTGCTTGAAAGCAAAGAACTCTTTGTTCTGGATCTCCATTCACTTCCTTCCCTTTCATTGCCTTGTCATCCCACCCCTGGAAACCCCACTGTCTCTGCTACCAAATTCTAAATAGCCTCATTGGGAAGAAAGGGCTGATTTAACCAAGGTTTCTCTTTCATTGTTTCATTTGCAGGCAGTGCCCTCCCTCCTCCTCTTCCCCTTTAATCTTCTCTGTCCTCCTGGCCTGGGCCTTTGTCCTCCACTCCAGCCTCCTAGAGCTCCAGGTTCCTTAAGATGCTAATCACACCCGGTTTTCTTCTTGTGCCAAGAATATTTCTATTTATCAAGCCGAGGCAGACTTCGCCTTTGGGAGGGACACATACAAGGACAGGAACACTTTCCATTCCTCGGAGCTGTCTCTCTTTTCCCTTTCTTGCTTCAATTCCAGGAGTTTTTCTTTGCTCGGTTCCTCCGTACGTCTTCCAGGGTTTTTGAATGCACGGGTTGCCTGATCCTGTCTCCTTCTGTAGAGAGGGCAGACCCACTCCGGCCGCACTGTCCTGGAGAATTACTGACCCGTCCGTGAGAGGTGTGTTCGGGCCTGTCGAGGTGGTGTCGCTAGGTGTTTGAATTCCCTCTGCCTCCTCTGGGTTTCCCCAGAAGGAGATGCGAGTGCATGTGTTTTATGTGGGAGCAGGGGCACCAGCGGGAAGGGGGGAAGGGAGGCAGCCCAGAGAAGGCAGCCCCCCAAGGGGGGGGTTTCAAGCTCATTCCTGTGGTGGGCAAGGGCAGCCCAGGCCCTGTGGGAATTCTGGAAAAGGTGAAGAACCCTCAATGGGTTGGAAGGAGCTGGGCTATTTCACCGGCCAGGGAGAGATGGCCTTTTCCATGGAGTGTCTGGCCCCAGCTTCGAAGCAGGTCCTGAGGCGAAGAGATGTAGACAGGGCAGCCTGAGGGGGAAGCAAGTGAGGTGCCCAGGGCATAGCCCTCAGTGAGGCGCTTGCTCTCAGGGTCGTGCAGTGGAAAGTGGCATCTCAGTGAATGCCGCACGCTGGGTGCCTCGCTCGCTCACCCCAGCCCTGGCCCAGGATGCCAGACGGCCTGCTGGTGTTCCTATACACCACGAGGGGATGCCATGGGGTGTGGGTGGGACGCGAGCTGCCAGTGTCTTCTGCACCCCCAGGGATGGAGTTCAGTCCCCTTGTTTTTCCTTGCTACTCAGAATCCTGCCTTCCAAGCTGCAGCTCTCGCAGGGGACAGGATGGTTCTCTTCCTGCCCCTTCCTGTGTCCCGTCTCTCTGCCCCTGCTCAGGCTCCGTCGCTTCTTCCTACTGGCATATCATTGTGCCCCTGTCATCCTGCTCCAGCTTACCTCCCTCTGTGCTTCCTGAATATTCTCTATTTTATTTGAGAAGTCAGAAGGGAGCGGTCCACGGCTAGAGCCCTTTGTGGTCTTGCACAGAGTCTGCTTTGCAACATTAAGTTCCTATTTACTGAGCCCCAGCTGTATGCCAGGTTTGGGGACACAGAAGTACAGTCATCTGCCTGCTGTCCCAGAGCATCGATTCCAGTGAGGAAAACAGGCAGTCAGCAGATAGTCATCCAAACGCCTCTCAAATCACAATGATGAGGAGGGTTAACGAGAAGACATGCATCATCCCCAAGTAGTGAATAATGGGGTTTTGACCAAATTTGAAGGGCCAGAAGAATTCCCTGGGGAGATAATGATCGAGAAGGATCTGAAGAATAAGTAGAACTTAGTAGAGCAAAGTGAGGCAGAAAGGGCACTTCGATAGAGTACACCAAGTGTGCAAAGGCCCTGTGGCATGAATGAGCACAGAAAGCTCAAGGGACTGAATGAAGATCAGTGTGGGTTCACTGAGGAAACCGGGATGGAGAGGACACAGTATGAAACGGGAGTGGAGAGGTGGCTGAGGAGGGCCTTTGGATAAGCAGTGCTTAGAAATGCAGGAAAGCCATTTGAAGGGTTTTCCATGGGAAAACAACATGATCCAATTCCCATTTTGAGGCTGTCCCTCTGGCTTGTGTCAGAGATAGATAAGCGGCACTTGGGGGTCCGATTAGATGTGCAGCAGCAGAAAAAAGGCTGGGCGGAGTCCAGGTGAGAGCTGACAATGGCTCAGGCGAAGGCGTTGGGTGCCAAATATGAGCAGGGAAGCCTGGAAGACAGACAGCTTGGTGTGGCTTTTCATCCTTAGCCCCCACGGGCTTTTGTGTAGATGCCTGGCCCAGGCTGGATATCCTTGTCTCTCAGGGAGGCCAGGGCTCCTCACTGTGCTCTAGTCTTTATCTTTTCTTATCGGCACAACATGCCAGGAGGAAGAACTCCTTGTACCGAATTTACAGAGAGATGACTGAGGTTTGGCAATGATCACCTAAGGTCTCACAGCCTCTAATCGTAAGACACGGTATGCATGGTGCTCGAGCAGGGGGTGGTCAGAGTCAGCTGCTACCTATGCCCAGCACGGGAGCTCTGTGGGAGCAGAGATGGAGGGTCCGGCACAAGACCTGGCTCAGCAGAGGCCCACGCATCGTGGGTCTTAATAACACACTTCCTGATTGTTCGAGCATCTCTTTCCAACACTTCACTTGCAAGAGATCCTGCTGCCTGAATTACTATCTTCCAAGAGACAAATTATAAATGTTTTCTGATTAGTTCTACCATTCATAGCCCATTCCTAAATCAGCACAGGAAACAGCTAAGCTAAAACTTCTGCCTCTTTCTTCCTTTGCAAGCTGCCTATATCTTACGCTTTCTTCCTCCAAGTTTTTTCTTAGGCAATGTCTAGACAGTTAAACAAAACAAAACACTGAACTATGCTAGAAATAATTTGTTATTCAAGGTCTTTTTTTCCCCTCTGTTTTTGGATAGATGGGGTAATCCTGAGAATAGAGACCAGAAATGCAAGGCACACAGTCGGTGAGGTGTCAGAAGGTTCAGGTTGAATATACCATGTCACACAAAGGCTGTTGTCAACTCTTGTTCCAATCAGGCTATGTGCTCAACATTTTGTATGAAGTAAATTTTTCCTCTGTATTTATCCTGCTTTGAAGCTGTACATAACAATACTTGGCAGTGATAATACCTTGTGACCTACGCCTCTCCCCCTGCCTCACCGTCTAGCACTGAATATTATGCACAGTCACATACAGTGTTGTGTGTTGGCACTGTCCTTATTCAGGCTTTACTGCCTCTTGCTCGGACCACTGCAGTAGCCTCCCGGCCAGTCCCTCTGTCTCTAGTCTCTCCCAATCTAATCCACCCTCCCAATCAGCTACCTAGTGATCTTTCCAAAATGGACATCTGATCATGCTCATACCCCCACCAATCCTGTTTATTCCATGTCCCCAGATGGGGGTTCAGTGATTTCTGGTTAAAAGAAGGTGGAATTACATATCTATCTGTACTGATCTTCAGGAACCACAAGAAACTAACTGTATGGCTAAGAGTAACGGTGCCAAGCACTGTGTGAAGGTTCACATACCTTTTTAAAAGGACCCTGTCTTTACTGTTCATAACATTTTAAAAGGGAAGAAACTGAAGCTTTGAGAGGTCAGGTAACTTGCCCAGGGCCCCAGAGCAGGGATAGAAGCCCAGGCAGTCTGACTCCACAGGACTCTAACCATTCCACATTACGGCCTTCGTCAAACCATGTATCCGGGGTGATTACAGGAATATTATAGCTCATTGTCAAGCAAAAGGCAATGACCATGCATGCCTCCCTGACCTCCGCACAAAACATGCTTTCCTTCTGCAGGCTCAGGGCCACCAAGTATTTTGGCCAATGCAGGCCTCTGCCATGCAGGACACGCACTGGCCAAGACACTCACCTTACAACACCTGCCCCCCCCTTGCAGTGGGGGCCGGCAGAAGTCATGAGGCCTTAAACCCTGCCCCTAGTGTGACCAGAGTAGCCCTGGGCTCCTCTGGGCCCTGAGCTGGCTGCTTTCCAAACCCTCAGGGCTCTTACAGGATATGATGTTTCCGTATCGATTCTTATTGCGGTTTTCATCCTCTTTGGCCGTGTCCCACGAAGCTGTCTGCCCCTCTGGTAAAGCCTAAAAAGGAAGGACAGAGTGGTTAGAATGGCGTGAGATGGAGCCCTTCTCCATGTGTAGATGAGCCAGAGGGGTGGAAATCAGATGCACTGGGATGGGTCACTCAGGACAGAGAGCTCCGTGTTCTTGGACGTGGCTTGGGGAGGACGCAGACTTGGCCCCATCATGGACTTACCCACTCGGTTCATTGACTCAAATGTCATTGATGCCTTCTGTGTGTCAAGAACCCAAATGTGGCCCAGTAGGGGAGTCATTTGCTCATGAACTCATTCATTCATTCAACAGGTATTTATTGAGTCCCTAAGATGTATTTGGCGCTGTTGCAGGTACTTGGGGTACAGAGAAATAGACAAAGTTCTCTTTGAGCTTCCCGTCGACCGGGCGATGACGCAAACGAAAGGGCAAACACATATAATTTCAGGTTGCAGAAGGTGCTATGAAGAAAATTGAGCAGGGAGAAGGGACAGTGATGGAAGATGGGAATTTCTTCGGATTATACAGTCCTGGAGCGCTTCTCTGAGAGGGGGGTGGCTAACCTAACTCCTTAATCACGTGAAAGAGCCAGCTGTGCCAAAAGCAGGATGTGCTTTCCAGGCAGAGAGAAGAGCCGGTGCAAAAGTGGTAACCACATGACCGCGTCCAACGGTGAGGCAGGGAGAGCAGTGATGGGAGCATCTAGATGGGCTGGGACAGTTCAGACGAAATAGGGTACTGGGGGCACTAGTAATGGGCTGCGTATTATTCCAAGTGAGACGGAGAGCCATGGGAGGGTTCTGGGCAGTGCAGTGGGCTGGTCTGGTTTATGTTTTACAAAGTACCTTCTGGCTCGTCTATGGGATGCAGGCGCTGGGAAGCCTGGGGAGGAGGTAGGGAGATGGGTTAGGAAGTTGTTGCAAGGGTCCAGGTAAGAGATGAGGCTACCCTGGACCCTCCACAGGGATGGTGGTGGTAGATGGAATGAGAAGTGGTTATTTTCAAGGTGTTCCGTTGAATATTGTAGATTTTAGTTCCCTCAGCAGCAGACTTGGAAACGAAGATTTGAATATGAGATCTTCTTTGGGAGGCAATCCTAAGGAGGGTGGGTGGGAGAGTGGGGGAAATGATAGGAGAACGGGAAGGAAGTCAGTGCTAGGTGCCCCCGTAGGCAAGTCAGCACAGTGCACATCTAGGGTTTAATCTCACAGGCCCATCGCATGCCTGTGATGGGTATCTACCCACCAATTCCCTTCTACCACTGGTTGAGGACAACTCTTAGGAAATCCCTTGGTACTTCTGCCACACTCTGCGGGCCAGCTGTGCAAATTCTCTAAGAATGTCCTTGGGCAACGAGCCACAGGTGCTTCAGAGTGGTGGGCACTGGGTGAGCGCGCACGGGAACATGAGTGTAGAGGGGACACGAGCAGGCCGACATGTCTGCTGTAGGTGTGGACCACGAAGGAAGGAGGGATGAAGGCTGACCCCTAGACTGTTGGCTTGAAGAAGTGAGTGGAGGGATGCAGTATTTGCAAGATGGAGAAGAAGTCCACGGGGAGGCTGGAACTACGTGTTGTGTTTTGGGCACATCGAGCGCTTTGAATGGCGCCTGGCACTTGCTGAGGCCGTGTGCTTCCTGCCACGTCCCATACAGTAAGAAGGGCAGCAGGGGGAGCCACGTTTTCGATGACTAGTCGGCGTTCAAGCTGAGCTGCTGAGTAGGAGGTTGGACAGAGAAGGTCATGGTCAGAGCTGGGGGGAGGGTTGGAGGAGATGCAAGAGGAGACAGACAAGTCAACAGCCCTGGGGAATGATTAACAGAGTTATGAGCCAAGTGCTGTGGCAACACAAGGGAGGGTGCAGTCGCTTATCTCATGGAAAAGGAAGCGGGGCATTCGAGGGAGCAGGAACAGCGGTAGGGAAGCTGCACAAGCAAGAAGGCCCTGCCACGTTTTGATTCCTGTTTCCACCCTGCAGCCGGTAGCGTGGGCCGAGTGCCCTGCTCTTGGGGCCTGGACCGCTTCTGAGGCTGGATCTGCAATACCCTCAGTCTAACCCCTATCTGCAGTGCGGGGGAGAGCAGCATCCCCTCACCTCATTACCCTGGCCTTGCCTTTGCTCATCCATCCCTTACTAGGTTCAGCCTCCACCAGTCCGTAAGCCGAATGGTCAGAAATGCCACCAATCCCTGGGCTGTGTCTGACAGGTAGGCAGGACCACTGTCTAGGAAAAGCCCAGCTCATTCATGGCACCCCCGTTCTTGCTTCCAGTCTCCTGTGTGTTAAGCCAATCTGGGGGAGTTTTCTAGAGAAGATCTTGGCAAACCTGTAACGGGTCAGGGAGTGGGCAGCATGGGCTTTGCAGGGCAAGTGCTCTGCGCTGCCGCTGCTCCTGGTCTGTGGCTGCAGAGTGAATGCGGTCACAGACAAAGCCGACTGTGTTCTGATGAGACTTAATTAATGAAAACAGGTGTTGGGTGGGATTTAGCCTGGGGCTGCACTTTGCCCACCTTTTTTCTAGAAGTGTGACCGTGATCCTCAACTCTGCAGTGGTTGGGTAGGTAGAATCAGTGCTCGTTCTGCTACCTTGCCATTCTAGATGGGATGGAGATGGGGTGGGAGGCCCCTGCCTGGGCTGCCTGGCTAAGCCGTGTTCTCCAAGTTCGCCTTCCCCAGGGTTTCACACGAGGGTACTAGAGTGTCTTCCCAGCTATTAATTGATCAGAATTTTGTTCTCTGCAGGTCACACCCCGAAGCATCCCAGAGAGAAGCAAAGCAGGTATTAGGCTCTGGGCACCAATCTCTGCCCGAAATCTGAATGTGACAAAAGTCCCATGGAGAGAGAGAGAGAGAGAGAGAGAGAGAGAGAGAGAGAGAAAGGAAAGTGCTCCTTTACAAACGGAGGGCCTGTGTCTCCTTTTCCTCTTCCTTCTCCCTTCCTTCTCATCACCCTCACCCTGCATCCCCCTTGCCATCGTGTAGGGCATCTCTAGATCTCAAATGGTTCTTGCTTTTGCGTGTAACTCTTAGAACTCAGATACCAGCCCTGGGGCCTCCCCCCCGCCACAGCCCAGTTGTTCCAGCTGCTTCAGAAAGCTCGCCAGGCCCATCTAGTCCTGGCTCTTGGCAGTGGCGGGGCCATGACTCTCTCACTGGTAACCCACTCTGGGGGGTGGATTTTCTACTCAAAACCCTGTGTGCTAAAAGTCAAGTGTCCATTCCATTATACCCGACCCAAAGTGGTATGAAGCCATGAAGAGGACACTCTAAATATTTTCATAATTATTATTTTTTTTTTGGGAAAAAAAATCTATTGAGTACCTACTATGTGCTAGGGCTTAGGCTGTCGTTTGCTGAAGGTTTTGTTATGGCTACACATTAGAAGCATCTGGGGAAGCTTTAAAACTCCCAAAGCCACAGCCCTATTAAACTCAATCAGACTCTCTGGGGATGGGACACAGCCCATCAGCAGTGTCTAAATTCCCTGGGTGGTTCTAACGCACAGCCACCGTTCTTGCAAATAGTGAATTTACCTGGAGAAACACTATCCCGCGAGTGTCCTCACTGGTTTCTCTTGCTTTGGTCTTGTGCCCTCCAATCCATTTTCCACTATAATCAGAGAGATCTTTCTAAACTATGAATGGGACCCAGTTACTCCCCTTGCCATTATCTTCAGAATAAATTCCAAAGTCTTTAATACAAGGTCCCTAACGACTTCACCCTACAAGCCCCTCCAGCCTCATTTCTTGCCCTTAGATTAATATTCCAAAGATAAGGAGTCAAATGCAAAACCACAGACAATTTCAGGTGTTTCAGACTTCTGAGACTGACTTTATATATGCTGCTCCCTCGGCCTGAAATTCTCTTCCACCTGAGTCTGCCTGGGAAGCCCCTACATAACCTTTAAAACCCATCTCAAGCATCTTCTGTTTTGTGAAACCTTCCCTGCTAACCCTCCCAGCACTCCGCTTCATCCCCAGCTAGTTGGTCACGTCTGTTATTAGATGGACTCCTTTATATCTAATAATTTGAAAATCCTATCTCCCAACTTGATGGGCTACGCCAGTAAAAGGGCAGCATTTTACTTGTGTCTCAAGTAAAGAGCCCAATACTGGCCTGTACTTCATAGGTACCTGAATCCCCTTTGGAATAAATGAATGGAGTGGACAGATAGTTGAAAACATCAGTGGGTGAGGTGGCTTCTGTGCCTTTTCTTTAATCTCAGAGGTGTAAGTGACCTTGAAAATTATCTGGTTGTGTTCCTTTCCACAGCGGCCTTCTGGGCAGTGGATACGCTGATCCACAGCATCTGCTACTTGGATACCCTCAGTGACAGAGAGCTCACTACCTTATAATATCTCCTGTCTCACTTACGGACAGTTTGGACAGTATTTTGTTTCCTTTGCCTCCATGTACTTTGCCTTTGCCCTATGTCATGGGGGACCCGCAGAATTAGCATACTCCTCTGTGCTTTGACACTGCAGAGATCTGATGAAGATCCCTGTCCACCCTCAGAGTCCTTAAATGGCACGATCTGGGAGTCATCTCAACATCCAGGCCATAATCTTCCAGATGTACTCAGCATGCCAATATCCTTTGAAAAATCTTAAGCTAAGCAAAGCAGTTGTGATAAGTGGCCCTTTTCTGGGAAACTACACGGGCCCCTGACACAGCCCTGGGAGGCTTTGTGTCCCTTGGTGGGGCTGGGGGAGGAGGTGTGAGCCTGGGGGCCACGATGCTGTTGACCAAGGTAGAGGAGTTAAGGCCTAACAGAGCCCCCTAGGAGTGAAAAGTAATGACCCCCTAATTGGCAGACTTTGATCATATATCCATTTCCCTTTTTAGGGAGCTGCAATGTAATAGGGGATAATCTCTTGAAGGAAAAAAAAAAGTATGAAGGGGTAAAAGTATGAAAGGGAGACTCATCTCCATCTTCAAAGTGAGCCAGCCGAGGACCATTATTTTTACATTAGCGGCTAGTTACAGTAGATTGACCAGGGAATGGCGGCGGTCATTAGGAGCTAATCACATTCTTTTCAAACCAAAATTGCCATCTCATTATATTCATCCATTATCAATCTCCGCTTTCCTCTTCTCATTCTCTTCTCCTGAGAGTGCAAGCTCTATTTTTACACTCTTCTCTGAGTGTGGAAATGTTTCCTACTCTTCAACAGTGTTGCTTTTTGTAAGGCAATCATTTGGGGATGTCCTAAAGGACGCATCTGGGGATGTCCTCATCCCTGGAGGTCTGAGCTGTGGTATTCATAGACTCCTCAAAAGTCAGACCTGGAAGGATCTTCTGAGAAAACCGTTGCCGCACTTCAGGGATTGGCAAAGTGAGGTCTAGAAACAGGAAATAACTTGCCTGAGAATACAAGCTGAATGAACGCA
Source organism: Procyon lotor (assembly GCA_028646535.1). Classification (NCBI taxonomy): domain Eukaryota; kingdom Metazoa; phylum Chordata; class Mammalia; order Carnivora; family Procyonidae; genus Procyon; species Procyon lotor. Next base: position 10,580 of record JAQQSY010004562.1, read on the forward strand.
TCTTCCCTCCACTCCTCCTCCCTCCTTCCTCCCCCTCTCTCCCTCTGTTCCAGGGTGACGATCTAGGTGCTACGCACTGTGTTAGGTCCTAGAAATAACAGCAATGGACGTGGCACCCAAGATCTCAGGAGCTTAGCTCTAGCTGTGGGAAGGTACAGATAACAAATGAATAGACAAGATAATTACTGTTTATAAACCAGCATATCCTAGCATGTTTATGGCAATACATAAGGTGCCAGTGTAGACAGTGCCTGGGAACAAGGGGCAGCTTCAGAGAGAGTGGACTGCACAGGACCTTTTGAAAAGGTGACATATGAGAAGGAAAGCAGCAGCCCCTCACTTCCAGCAGCTGGCCAGGCAATCACAGCTGGTCGCTGGTGTCTTACTGTTGAACATAAACAATTTCACAGAATGCCAACATCAGAGGAGGCTACTCTGAGACCAGAATGAGGCCAGGCATATACATGACCACTGTGTGGTCCTAACCAAACACAGAAACAGTATGAATATTGTCCACCCCTATATAGTTATATATATAGCCCAAACTTCACCTATTCTGACTCATAGGACAGACTGCTGCTCCTTTGCCACTTACAACTTTAGCCTCTGTCCAGTGTCCTCTTCTTATTGCTAGGATTTATCAAGGTCTCCAATCTTACCACTGCCTAACAATGCCCAACCCAGAACAAAGTGCCACCAAACCCAACACAGCCCACAGCCTTGGAACCCTTTCTCATGTCCTCTTACTGAGATATCCTGCAGTATTTAAACCTGGCTTGCTTAACTCCAGGTATGTTTCTACATGTCTCTTGTTGACATACTGGGGCTGAACACTAAATGATGAGTGGAAGCCAGTTATGGCAAGAGCTGGGGGAAGAATATTCTAGGGCTGAGGGAAGAGCAAGTGCAAAGACCCTGAGATAGAATGAGCTCGTGAAAGAGCAGAGCAAGGCCAGCTCTGTTTTGTGCTGCCCCCACTATCTTGTATATAACCCAAGGCCAACTCTGTTCTGTGCTACACCCGCTATCTTGTGTATAATCCCCACATGACTGGCTCCTGAGCAAAAAAAACCACAGAGTGCTAGAATGTTAGAATATTGCCTAGCCCGTCCTTGAGTTAGTTTGAGTTAGCCAAAAAGAATGCGAAAGGACATCTCGCCACCTGCGCAACTGACCTGTGGCCAACTGGCACAAGCCGCGAGCATCACCCCACCAACTGTTACCGAGTCCCCTATAAAACTGCTGTGCTTTTTGAAACTCGCTCTCCTCTCTACATCACGCCGCTGTGTCAGTGAGTGTGGGAGACTGAGCTCGAGGTAGCTCGAATAAAGGCTCTTTGCTTTTGCATCAGACTCGGCTCCCTGGTGGTCTTTGGGGATCTCAAAATCTGGGCATAACACTCGGTGTGTTCTGGAGCTTGAAGGGGGGTTGCTCTGGGGTCTAGAGAGTAGGTGCAAGCCAGTGATGCAGAATGTGGACGGGGAGGGTGTGGTGCACAATGCTGGTCGGTGAACCACCGCCACGAATACGAGTTTTTTTCTACATCAGTGAACATGCTTTGGACATGTTTCCAGATGAGGAGGCTGAGCCAGCAGCATGGTAAGTGGCTCGGAGCTCTTGTCTCATGAACCTTCCCTTCATCCTTGCTGCCAGGCTTCA
>JAQQSY010004563.1:0-12237 GCA_028646535.1 Procyon lotor
ATATACTTCATGAGGGGCACCTGGGTGGCTCAGTCGTTAAGCGTCTGCCTTCAGCTCAGGTCATGATCCCAGGGTCCTGGGATCGAGCCCCGCATCGGGCTCCCCACTTGGCAGGAAGCCTGCTTCTCCCGCTACCACTCCCTCTGCTTGTGTTCCCTCTCTCGCTGTGTTTTTCTCTTTAAAGAAATCTTTTAAAAAATCTTTAAAAAAAAAAAAAGATATACTTCATGAAAAAGTATACTTTTGTGCTGTTAAAGTATTTTGAATGAAAAAGTCCACACTGGTTAGAATGACTACCTACAGCTTACATTGTCATGGCCCCTTTAGGTTAATATATTTAAAAATATGAAAACTGGAAATTACTCACAGATAAATATTTAAGGGAAATTAAACCACATGTAGCAAAAAAACAAAATACACAAACCTTGTACATAAACTGTATCAGCAACAAAATTTATACATAAAATATAAATATCAACAATATCAACAATAACCAATGTTAGTGGGATAGTAGATTGGAGGTACACTTTGGAAACTTAGCTTGGCTCTGCAGTTCCCTTTGACAGAGAAATTTCATATCTAGAAATATACTTGACAGATATCCCACCTTTACAGATTTCTCACCTAAGTATGCAATGATATTTGTAGAAAGATGTACTTACAATGTAGCAAAACACAAAACGTTCTTCAATAGAGAACAGGTTGAATAAGGTAAATAAGGTATATCTACATTTATTGCTATGCAAACATGTCTAACTTAAGTAAAAAATTTAAAATTTACTATTTATATAATTTAAAAGTTATAGTATGATCTTATGTTAAAATCTAGATGTATGCATGAGCATGCTTTGTATATGCTTATTTTTGAAGGATATATAAGGAACTATGATAGAAGTTAACTTCTAGAAGTTAATTGGGTTTTGATGGGAAGGTAAACTTATACTTTTGTGCTGTTAAAGTATTTTTAACATATAATCTTCAAATATAAAATTACACTCAAATTTAAACTGACAGTCAAATATATCTCTACACCTTGTCCCCCAAAACCCCACCAAACCACTATATAACCTGAAAGGTGGCATAGTGGATTTTTGTTTTTACAATAGTACCTTTATCCAGAAAATGATTGGAAGATGTAGTTGCTAGTTTCTATGAGTAAATGATTATAGTATTGATGCTTTCACGGGGAGAGAAATGCTGTTATTTTTAAATATTATATTACAGTTGAAATTACAATAAGTTATTTGGCATATCAGTATGTTTTGGACTCTGGTAATCAGAGACTGCTTAGAATCTGGACCACTCCAGTGATATATCTGTAGGAATCCTTAAAGTGAGTTCATTTTATGCTAAGTGAGAGCCTTTGCTGAATTTATATATACATTCTCTCAAGATTATTAGAATTTCTTTGTAATGTTGCATATAAAATTTTAATTTTTGGTATATATGTAAGTTTTACATATATTAGTGTTATTTATATAGATATATATATGTTATATATAACATGAAATATATGGAATCCTATTTTATTGAATGAGCATTAACTAAATGTTAATGGAAGAAATTTTCATATGTGGCTTGTCTTTAGCAATATAATTTTATATTTTTGGTAAAATTTTATTTGTAAGTAATCTCTACATCCAACAACTCTGAGATCAGGAGTCCCATGCTGCACCGACTGAGCCAGTCAGGTGCCCCTAGCCAATAATTTTAAAGTACAACAATTTTGGGGGGGGCACCTTGGTGGCTCAGTCAGTTGAGCATCCAACCCTTGATTTAAGCTGAGGTCATGATCTTGGGGTAATGAGATGGATCCCCATATTGGTCTCCATGCTGGATGTGGGGTCTGCTTAAGATTCTCTCCCCCTTCTGTTGCCCTTCCCCACCCCATCCTCTCTCTCCAAAAAAAAAATAAAATGAAGTACAACCTTTTTTAATAAAACTTATTCCAGTAGTTACACAATTTTTTTTTTAACAAGAGTTGCTTTTTAGGCTTATAGCTTAAATGAAAACCAATGTATAGAAATGAATATTAGAATAATTATTAATTCTACTGAATTAAAATTCTGTTTTATATGAATTTCAAGCCAAATATTGGATTCATATTTTTACATAGAAATTTTCCTCCTAAAAGACTTTGGAATTAGAAAACATAAAACAACGAAGAGCAGCAGGCAAGAAAGAGATGTATTAATTTGTGGAAGTAACCATATGTTAAGAAACAAATGGGAGGTGAGTGGGGGAATGGGTTAAATAGATGATAGGGATTAAAGAGGGAACTTGTGATGAGCATTGGGTATTTAAGTGTTAAATCACTAAATTCTACACCGAAACAAATATTACATTGTATGTTAACTGGAATTTAAATAAAAACTTAAACAATGGATCATTTTTGTGGTTTTATATAAAATTAGCCTATGGATTTTTCCCCTGTGAATCTTTACCCTCATAACTTTTTCTCTTGGTAACAATAATAAAATTTTAGAGACAAGCTTTTTTTAAGGGCTTATAGAGCCTGTCTAACACATGTAATAAAACCCAACATATATTCATGTTCTTTGCTAAAAAAATCGAATGAAAATATTTTTATTCTGAATGGCGCAGTTAGTGTAGAGGTATATACTTTGAATTACAGAGTCAGTGTCACTGTGCAACTCGTTCCTCTATCATTGATATGCCCAAATATACTCTGGGCTAGAACATTGGATTATGAAAACCTAAAAGTTACACTCTATAAAAAAGACTTCCTTTTTGAATCTGTGTCTCTTTTCCCCCAACATTTTCTTTGAAAACTATAGTCCATCTTAAAATACTAACCTTAATGTGATGTGAATTCCTCCAGGAAGAACTTTTATTCCTTTTTTTTCTGGTGCACATGGTAAATAATGTTTGCCTTATGAGAAAGTGAGCAAGGAGGGCCCTAAGCTAATTTCCCCTCCTTTTAATTATAGCATTAATATCCCATGCATTACTGCCTCCTCCCAAAGAAAAGGACTCATTCAGTTCAGAAACAAAAGCAGTCCTACCTGAGAACACTCTATAATACTTTGTACTCTTTTCATAATCCCTATTTACTGGACCACTATTTTCCTCACTCTTTGTCAAAGCATTAATTCAGTAAGTGATTTTTTCCTTCTTGGATAAATGGACATGGGAACTTCAGATTACAATGTGGAAATTTAAAGAAACAGTGCTCTTAGTGTGAAGGAAATTTGTGCAAATTTTTAAGTTGTATAAGTTTTTTAAATCACACTTTAAACATAGGAATAAACTTTATTTATTTTAAGCAGGCCTTCATGAAACGGGATTATTGTTGGAAAACTGAATTCCGCTGACTTTAATATTGACCCCTTTTCCTGAGACAGTGATTTCTGTCAATATTAACATTAGGTAATTTGTCACCTTAATCAGAATTCATTAACAATTTAGTTTCTGAGGGCTCTCTCTTTAAGGTCAATTAAATAAAAATGTGAAAGCCAGTATTGTTAAAATTTCTGCTACATAATAGTAAAATTATTTTATGTTCAGCCCCTTTGATTAAAAGTAATGGTCGAAGATGTTGAAGCCCTGAAAAGTGATTTTGAAGATGGAGAAGTGCTGGAGCTACCCAGGCAGCAATCAGAAACAATTAGGAAAAATGTACCAAATGCTTCATTCTTTTTCTAGGCTGCATGACAAATTACATTTAATATTTCAGGCTTGTTGCATTTTAAAATAAAGGCCTCCAACGAAGCAATTTTCAAGGCAACTCCAATCAAAAGATACTGCTTAAAATTTTCTTATTGCCATAGAAATGAAAAGAGTGATTGTCTATGTTGATTAACTTGAAGATTGCTTTGGGAAGAATTTGACAGTTTTGTAACATTCCCATTATAATTTACAACCCATGAAGAAGAACTGAATACTACACTGAATATCAGGATAGTTTAAATCTTCCTTTTTATTTGATAATTTTATTCTAGTATTTTAACATAAAGAGAGTACCTTATAATATGTATTTTAAATATATGTAATTGATTTTTATCATGATTCTTTAAAATTATTCTCAATTAGATCAAACAGAAAATATGTAGCATAATATGTATACCAAAAATATTTGGTGATTCCTACCATGGAAAGTTTTGTCAGTTTGGCAGGTACAAAGATGAAAAAGAAACATTACTCAATGTCAAAGAACTCACAGTTTGATGGCTAGAAAATTCACAAAAAAAACAAAGACAAAGAAAACCTAGAGCCAATGACATTTTGGTTATGATAAGTTGAGAATGGCTGATACTATTTTGTTTGCTTATACATAAATGCTAAATAGAGGTTGTTTCTACCTAATACCATAAAAGATGGCAAGTTAGGAAAGTGACCCCACAATACTATTTTATGTTTAGAATGAAAGGTTCTAATTGAGTGAAATTACATTATACCTGGCAATGTATAGGAAAATGTTTACATAACAAGGAAGATCTTTATGCTGGCAAGAAGATTCATTTCTTATGGACCTTTTGATTTGACAGCCAAATTTTTTATTGCTTTAAAATAGTTTAAGCCAGTCTGAAAAGCACTGGCTATCATAAATTAGCAAACAAAATAAGATTCAGTAATGGTGAGCATTCAGTTAAATGGCATTTATGAATGCCATTTATTCATGAATTCAATTAATAAACATGTATTATGTGTTTACCAAGTGATAGGCAGCTTGTTAGGGAATTAGAGATGCATGGAAGGATAACTCCGTCTAGTCATGGGTCACTGTGGTGAGACTGCTAGGGTAATACAAATTGTTATGATCCCTTTGGAAAAAAAATTAATGATATTTGTCAACAACTCTATAAAAATGTGTAAACTTTTTAACAATATCTTCCTATGAAAAATATTCAACAGAAAAAAAAGGATTTATGAACATATATGTTTATTGTATATTTCTAATGATGTAAAATTAGAAGCAACTTGAATGTTCAAAGTTTCAATGATTAAGGAAACAATAATATTTCCCTTTGGCTGAATATAATACATTAAAATGATAATTTGGAGCTTTGTATTATCATGGAAAATGCTTCGATGTATAATGCAGAAAAAAACTGAAAATTATATACAGTATTACAGTTCTGTAAAAATATACAAATGAGAAAACTTTTGGATTTTAGAAAATAATAGCTGTATTAACATGGTTAGATGATCATTTCAGTGTTTGTTTTTGAAATGCATATTATTTAAAAATAAAACATTTTAATGTATAAAAGTAGTTCTCAGCGGAACCCTTTGGGTATTGCCTGTGGCAATATAAAATGGTACAGCTGCTGTGGAAAATGGTATAATGTCTCCTCAAAAAATTAAAAATAGAATTACCGTATAATTCAGAAATTCTACTTCTAGATATACCCCAAAGAAGTGAAAGCAGGGACTTGAAGAGATATTTTTACACCAATATTCATAGCAGCACTATTCATAATAGCAACATTATTCCAAAAAAGGTGGCAGCAAACCAACTGTCCATTGATGGATGAATGGATATGCAAAATGTGGTATGTACATATCATGGAATATTATCCAGCGTTGGAAGGAAATTCTGATACATGCTGTGACATGGATGGACTTTGAAGACATGATGTTAAGTGAAACAAACCAGTCACAAAAAGGCAAATACTGTATAGTTCCATTTATATGAGAGTAATCAAATTCATAGAGACAGAAAATAAAATGGCTGTTGCCAGGGGCTTAGATAAGGGGGAATAGGGAGTTATTAATGAGAACAGAGTTATCAGTTTTGCAAGGTGCAAAGAGATCTAGAGATAGATGGGGGTGATGGTAACACTGTGAATGTACCTAATGCCATTCATATGTATAATTAAAATGGTTTAGATGGCAAATTTTATGTGTTTTCCACTACATTTGAAAAAACAAAGATAAAATGGTAAATTTTATGTTCTGTATATTTTACTACAATAAAGGTTTTTTAAGTGGTTGAAGCTATGGATGGATTTCTAGATATGCATCAGAAGTTGAAAAAAGGGCTAGTCAGTAGGTTTAAAAATACAGTACAGTGAAAAAATGAAATGTATAAAGCAGTTAGGAAAAGAATATTTTATTTTTTATTTAAATTTAATTAACATATAATGTATTATTAGTTTCAGAGGTAGAGTTCAGTGATTCATCATTTTTATGTAATGCCCAGTGCTCATTACATCACGTGCCCTCCTTAATGTCTATCACCCAGTTACCCCATCTCCCCAACCCTCCCCCCCCAGCAACACTGTTTGTTTCCTATGATTTTTTAAAATTATGTTATGTTAGTCACCATATAGTACATCATTAGTTTTTGATGTAGTGTTCCAAGATTCATTGTTTACATATAACACCCAGTGCTCCATGCAATATGTGCCCTCCTTAACACCCACTACCAGGCTTACAGTTTGTCTCCCCTCTCTGATTTTACTTATTTTTCCCTCCCTTCTCTTGGGATCCTGTTTTGTTCCTTAAATTCCACATATGAGTGAGATGTAATTTTCTTTCTCTGATTGACTTACTTTGCTTAGCTTAATACTCTGTAGTTCCATCCACGTTGTTGCAAATGGCAAGATTTCATGTTTTTGATGGCTGAGTAGTATTCCATTGTGTGTGGAATATATATATTCCACATATATATGACATCTTCTTTATCCATTCATTTGTTGATAGACATCTGGGCTCTTTCCATAGTTGGGCTATTGTGGACATTGCTGCTATAAACATTGAGGTATAGGTGCCCCTTCGGATCACTACATTAGTATATTTGAGGTAAATACCCAGTGGTGAAATTGCTGGATTGTAGGGTAGCTCTATTTTTAACTTTTTGAGAAATCTTCATACTGTTTCCAGAGTGGCTGCACCAGCTTGCATTCCCACCAATAGTGTAAGAGGGTTTTCTGTTCCATTGATCTTTGTGTCTGTTGTGCCAGTTGGAAAAATAATTTTAAGTTGAGCATCACCAAATTATATTGTATTATGCTCAAATTTATGATTTGCAATTTGTTCTAGCTGCTCTTCATGCTTTTCTAAGATCATGTATGTCAGTAGTAGCAAAATAAATGTAATTTTCAGACTAATGTTCAATCACAATTTTAGAGGTGAAAATAGATGCTTGTGTGAGAAGTGAGAAACCAGAAGTCCAGAGAAGTTAGGATTTTATAGATAATGATAAATCTGACTGTAATGGATCCTTTGGCTTTTAGTACCTTATTACTTAAGTTGTATCCTACCTCATGCAGGCCAGATTGTAATCTTTAAAAAAATTAACCTTATAAAATATTCGATTATTTCTTTCCTATTAAGAAGTCTTATATCAAACATGAATTTCCTATGGTATAGCTCTAATCTACATCTTTTACTCCTGCTTTTGACTTTCTCAAGCAATTAACTTCACAGCTTTTCTTTTCCCGGCTCATAGTTTCTTTGATCCTAAGAGAAGTTGCATTTTCTTTACTTTTAAAACTAACTTTTTTATGAATTGATAACCAAATATCCTTCCTCCCCCCACTGTGGGAAGCGGGGGAATGTATTTCTTCATTACTCTTTAATTGTATAACTCAAAAGAGCAAGGATATTATCTTCTACATCTTATGCGTTGCACTATGTCAGAACACTCTTGGTTGCAAGTGACAGCAATTGAATTCCCTGAAAGATTTATTAGCTCACGTAATGGGGAGGTCCAAGGGTAGATCTTAAGACTGCATCCAGAGGCTCAAAGACCACTATCAGGACTTTCTCAATTCCTGGTTTGCATTGATTTATTCTTCAAACAGATTCCCTCCTGGTGGCCGACAAATGCTTTCAAAGACTTCACATTCACATCCTTCCAGTTAAGCAACTGCAGTGGAAGAAATAAATCACTCTCCCAATGTCCATATCTCAATTTCAGATCCTGTGTGCCTGCCCCTATCATCGGCAGCCCCAACACTAACATAGAATTGAAGAGGAGTTTCCTAAAGGAATCTGAAGAAAGAAGGTAGGAAAATTATCTGGGCAGACAAAAAGAACAATTCCCGTAGTTTACTATACCCACTTTATAGTGAAGCCACTTTAAAAAATTCTAAACCCCAATGTTCCTGTTCAACTCCATTAAAATGGTTTAAATTATTTCACTTACTGAATATTTGTTGCCTTTTAATCACCCAACATTTGAATCCTTTTCTTTTGTTTGCCTTTGTGGCAGCCTTAGTGGGAAAGCAGGGTCCCACCTGGAAAGTTGAAAAATACTGATGCTTATTTTACACTCGTAATTAAGGTTTTGGCAGGCAGTGTAAGTTTGGCCATCTTCCTTGGGCTTTCAATGTAATCATGGGAAGCAAAGAACCAGGAATAGTTAGAATTCATTCTGCTTGCAGCAGGAACATCCAGGGCCCAGTAGCATCCGTGTAGCAACAAGGCAGGGGTGCCCTAATTAAATTATTCCTGTGTCATGACATTGCTTATGATTGTGACCACTCAGCTTTCCATGGAGCTCATTCTAAGAGCCTGGTTTTTCAGCCTTATTGTGTGAGCTATTCACATTGATAAATACTGTTAACTAATTTAAAGACCTTAACAGATTTCACCAGTTTTCCACTTTTTCTTGGTCTTTTTCTTGGTCTTTTTCTTGGTCCAAGATCCAATCCAGAATCCCATATATTACACTAGTTATGTCTCCTTAGTGTTCTCCAATCTATTATATATAGTTCCTCAGTTTTCATTATTCAATGCCCTTGACCCTTTTGAAGAGGTATTGGCCAGTGACATGTAGAATGCCCCTTAGTTTGGGTCTTTCTGATATTTTCTCATGATCACTTTATGTGTTTTTGGCAAGAATACCATAGAACTATCAGTGCGTCATATCAGGGTATTGATATATTTTATTATTGGTGATCTTAACTTTGATCACTTAAAGTGGTGTTTACCTGGTTTTTCCACTGTCAAGTTACTATTTTTCTATTTGTAGTTAAAACATATTTTGGGAAAATTCTTAGAGGCCATTCTAATATCCTGGTTATACTACCATCTATTAATTTTAGTATTCATAGATGATTACCTGTGGTATTTTGCCGCAGTCATCAGTATTCTTTACATGTTCCAATGTGTTTTTTCCCCACATCCCCAGGCAATTCTCCAATTCTTAGTAGATTGACTAGATGTATACAAATTTAATTTTTTTTATGACTTAATTATGACGCTATCTATCTGGAGATAGCTTCAGATCCCACATGTTGAGAGTACAGTCTCACAAGACTGGCCCTATTTCAGACACCAGCCTCAAGTTCAGGTTGGTACCTATGCCTCTGACTGATCAGCTATAAATTGGAGGTTCCCACAACCCTCTCCTCAGATTAGATTAATCTGCTAGGCTGGCTCACAGAACTCAGAGATAACATTTATTTATGTTTACTAGTTTATTATAAAAGATATAAAGGATAGAGATGAAGAAAAGGTACATAGAGCGAGGTCCAAAAGGGTCCCTAGTGCAGGAGCTTCTGTCCCTATGAAACTGGGGTATGCCAACCATCTTGCCACGTGGACTGTGTAAAAACCTGGAAGCTCATTATGAAGAGTTGTTGCAGATCTTTAATCTCCAGCTTCAACCCCACTTTCCCTTCCCAGAGGTAATGAGTAGGGCTGAAAGTTCTAACCCACTAATTACTGGGTCTTTCTGGTGACAAGTTCCATACTGATGCTATCTAGGAGCCCCACCCTTTGTCACCTCATTAGCATAAACTCAGGTGTGCTTTAAAGGGCCTCCTTATGAATGACGAAAGATACTCAGCACAGAAAATTCCAAGAGTTTTAGGAGCTTTGTGCCAGCACCCAGGAATAAAAACAATAGATTTCTTCTTTTACCACATAGTCTATTGAGTGCAGAAGAAAATTCTATACCCTGATTAGTAAAAAGGATTTGTAAATGTGAATCTGATTAGAAATTATTTTCATCAGTAAGGTAAAGAAATGGTGGAGATATTTGTGAAAGTTACAGGAAAAACTGTGTAAATGTTAAATTATTCACACCTGCAGAGAAGAGCACAGATGTATAATCCACTTATCTCTATTTATTTCTGAGGTCAATATGATTTTTTTTTTTTCAGTATGATTCTTGATAGGAGCAAGGAACTTCTATGTTGACTCTTAGTTTTAACCCCACTTTTCTCTTTGTGCAGAATAAACCTGGGTCCATAGCAAAGGATGGGGAAAGCTATGTAAACAATAAAGAGTTAGAACTCCCTAAATCCCCAGCAATCTCATACTTGACAGGAAGGTAATAAACTCCTTCATTTTCTCAATGCAAAAACCTTCCAGGTTGTGATTGCCATAAGTACAAAGGATAAGTTACTATGGATACATCACACTTGATTACATTATCTGATTATATAGAGCACAAATGCTCTCAAACTTAACATCCCCAGACATTTTCCCAAGATAGAGCTAGCCAGACCATAAGTTACTTTGCCTATAATTCTCATGTATTTATGTGCATGAGTTTGGTTGGTTTTGTTTTCATTATAATATCACTTTCATATAGTGGGGCTCCCATTGCCAAGACAACCAAAAGTAGTCATGAGGCTTTACCAAAACCTTAATTCTTAGCAGGTGGAATATCAGCTTTCTTACTCCTTGGGTTAAAAAAATGCAAAACATTCTTTGCTTCTGTTGGGTTTCCCATTTTGTCTGACTTTTCTCAAAGTTTCTATGTATATACTTCTTGAATTTACTAACCAAACTCATTTTATTTCTACTAACATTGATAAAAACCAGTCTTTAATACACTAGGTTCTCTTTAGATTAATAAAGCTTTACCCAGCGTTTTAGACACTAAACTCGTACATGAAATACTTTTGAGTGTTTAGGAAAGACATGACAATCTTCATGTAAGAACTTCTAGATTAAGAGAGGTGAATGAATCACTGTCCCCAATTTCTAACAAAATAACTAACAACTACAACAACAGAAACAATAAAAAAAAAATCACCATCAACAACCACAGAGAAGGACCAAATCGTAAACTTTAAATACTAGCTGACATTAAGGAAACGGAAAAATTCTGGAGCATGGTGTAGGGCTATAGTTAATACGATTTAATAATGAAGAAAATAATTCTTTAGGCTTTCAGTCCAAAATAGTAAATTACCTACAATTGAGGAGGGAAAAAATCCACAGTAGAGTTGGGAGCTAAATGAACTGGATGCACAATACTGTAGATTGCTGTGCTGCACAATAGGTTTGGTGCTTAGTCAAGCATGGTTTTGAAGAGAGTTTTTTAACCAGGAAAATTGATTTGTGCAAATCATCCACAAAATTCTTGGCTCAGATCACAAATGCAGATTGTTTTAAGGACAGTCTTTTAAGCTAATATTACTTCTAAATGCTCTGAAAATTCCTCTGGAAAGACATTCACTAGTAGTTTCACAGACATATGGCTTACTTTGCTCAATTCTAGACAAATTTTATCTTTGCAAGTTTGACAAGGAGTAGTCTGGCCCCCTTACCTAGGCTGAAATTAATTTCAAGAAAAGCATGTGATGGCCTGTATGACACTTATAAATATATGCAGTTAAAGACTAGATTTCAATGTTTACATGATTCTAAACTTTATGAACTAATTGTGCAGTTAGTTTTTTTAATACTGATAATAAGAATGAATAATTATTTTTTAATTAATTTTTTATTTAAATTCAGTGAACATATAATATTAGTTTCAGAGGTAGGGTTCAGTGATTCTTCAGTCTTATATAATACCCAGTGCTCATTATATCCCATGCCTTCCTTAATGTCCATCACCCAGTTACTCCAGTTACTCCATCCCCACCCCTGCCTCCCCTTTAACAACCCTCAGTTTGTTTCTTATGATTAAGAGTCTCTTATGGTTTGTCTCCCTCTCTGATTTTGTCTTGTTTTATTTTTTCATCTCTTCCCCTATGATCCTCTGTTGTTTCTTAAATTCCACATATGAGTAAGATCATATGATAATTGTCTTTCTCTGATCGACTTATTTCACTTAGCATAATACCCTCTAGTTCCATCCACATTGTTGCAAATGGCAAGATTTCATTTTTTGATGGCTGAGTAATACTCCACTGTAAATATACACATCTTTATCCATTCATCTGTCTACAATAGCCAAACTATGGAAATAACCTAGATGTCCATCAGGAAAATGAATAGTTATAGGGGCGCCTGGGTGGCTCAGTGGGTTAAAGCTTCTGCCTTCGGCTCAGGTCATGATTTCAGGGTCCTGGAATCGAGCCC
>JAQQSY010004564.1:0-12236 GCA_028646535.1 Procyon lotor
TTCATCTTGTTTCATTTTTCCCTCCCTTCTGCTATGATCCTTTGTCTTGTTTCTCAGATTCCTTACATATTAGTGAGATCATATGAGAATTGTCTTTCTCTGATTGACTCATTTTGCTGAGCATAATACCCTCTAGTACCATCAACATTGTTGCAAATGGAAAGATTTGGGTGTTTTTGATGGCTGCATAGTATATATGTATACACCACATCTTTATCCATTCATCTGTTGATGGACATCTAGGCTTTTTCCATATTAGCTATTGTGGACATTGGAACATTATTTATTTTTAAGATTTTATTCGTTTATTTGAGAGAGAGAAAGAGAGAGAGAGAGCAAAAGTGAGAGAGCAAGAGAGCACAAGCTGAGGGAGAAGCAGATTCTCCACTGAGCAGGGATCCCACTGTGGTACTCAATCCCAGGACCTCGGGATCATGACCTGAGCTGAAGGCAGAAATGTAACCAACTGAGCCACCTAGGCTCCCAGAATATTATTCTTTTAAAAATGAAATAGATATTTACCCAAAGAATACAAAAATACCAATTCAATGGAACACATGCACCCCAATGTTTATAACAGTATTATCTGAAATAGCCAAATTATGGAAACAGTCTAACTGTCCATCAACTGATGAATGAATAAGGAAGATTCAGTGTGTGTGTATAGGTAGATAGATATAATAGATATATATCTCTCTATTATACATAGTGAAATATTACTCAGCCATAACAAAGAATGAAATCTTGCCATTTGGAATGACATGGATGGAGCTAGAGATTATTATACTAAGCAAAATAAACCAGTCAGAGAAAGACAAATACCATATGATTTCATTCATACGTGGAATTTAAGAAACAAAACAAATGAGCATATAATAACAAATTATTATTCCTTTTTTTTTTTTAAAGATTTTGTTTATTTGACAGAAAGAAACACAGCGAGAGAGGGAACACAAGCAGAGGGAGTGGTAGCGGGAGAAGCAGGCTTCCTGCCGAGCAGGGAGCCCGATGCGGGGCTCGATCCCAGGACTCTGAGATCATGACCTGAGCCGAAGGCAGACGCTTAACGACTGAGCCACCCAAGCTCCCCCAAATTATTATTCCTTCTGTACATAGATGGAAAATCTTTCAGAAAACATTGGCAGATCAAATCCATCAATATGTAATTAGCTAATACATCATAAACAAGTAGAATTTATCCCAGGAATGCAAAGATTATTTAACATAAAAAATTAGGAAATTACATGATCATCTAATTAGATGCAGAAAAATCACTGGTTAAATTTAACACACATTCATGAAAAAAGCACTCAGCAAGCTAGGTATAGAAAAACATTTTTGTCTATCTACTAAAGGCTGTCCACAAAAAGCTTTCACTTAACAACACTCACTCTGGTGAAACATTGAACATAACTTCCCTAAGTTTGAGAAGACAAGAATCTCTTCCTTCACCATTTTTATTCAGTCTTATACAAGAGAGCATATCTGACATCATAAAGCAAAAAAAAACCAACAAACAAAAAAAAAACCAGCAACAAAAAAGCAAAAGTATAAACATTTGAAAGGAAAAGTCCAGACTTTTCAAGCACAGTTGGCATGATTATTTAATTAAAATTAAATAATATATGCAAAAATCTATTATAACTTATGTATGAATTTTTAACAAAGTTACAGGTATTAAGTAAATATATAATACTTATCTTTCTAGGTACCAGTAATGAACATTTGGACATTTTTTTTTAAATTACCATTCATACCTAGCATCAAAAAGCACAAAATAATTGGGGACAGTTTTATTAAAAGAATGCAATTTTAACTATCATAGTTAAAATTTTATAAAAACAGTGTATAGAAAAGTTAAATAAGACCTGAATGCTGATTGAAAGACTCATGTTGTTGAGATGATAGTTTTCCTAAATTTGATGTATAGATTGAACAAGACTTCATTTAAAATCATAAGAAGCTTTGTGTGTGTGTGTGTGTGTGTGTGTGTGTGTGTGTGTAGAAACTGACAAGTGAATTCTCTGTTGGAAGCAAAAGGAAACTAGAACAGCAAAAACAATCACTGAAAAGAGTACTAGGACATGAATTCAGTTTTTTTTTTTTTTAAACTACAGTAATTAAAACCATGTAACATTGGCCTTATATCAGTGAAACGAAACACAGAGCCCAGAAATTGATGTACATTGATCTGGTAAATTGATCTTTGAGAGGGTATAAAAAATGTAGTGGAGTAAAGAAATTATTTTTTTAAAGATTTTATTTATTTATTTGATAGAGAGAGAGGCAGAGGGAGGGGGGAAGTAGGCTCCCGGCTGAGCAGAGAGCCCAATGTGGGGCTTGATCCCAGGACCTGAGCCGAAAGCAGAGGCTTTAACCCACTGAGCCACCAGGTGCCCAAGAAATTATTTTTAACAAAGTTTTGAAACAACCACATAATAATTTTAAAATAAAAAAGAATCTCATACCTTACCGTACATCATATATAACTGTCAAATTGAGATTGAACATAAAGTTAAATGTAAAGCCTAAAATTATAAAATTTCTAGAAGAAATTATAGGAGAATATATTTACAGTCTTACGTTAATGCAAAATTTTCTCATGACTCAAAAAATAGAAACCATAAAAAATTGATGTTAGTTCATAAAGCTGAGAATTTTCCATTTATGAATAAACATAATTAAGAGGTGAAAGGAATGAGGCATACTCTGGAAAAATATTTTCAATACACATTCTGCCAAAACATATTCAAATTATATAAAGAATTAAAACTCAATTTAAAAAAAGAGTGCTCAATAAACATAAATGGGCAGAAATTTGAAAAGACACTTCACAAATAAGATAAGTCTTATGTGCAAAACAAGACAACTCTTAAGCTCTTAAATCGATGATCGGCATCATTAGCCATAAGGAAAATACAGTTAAAACAATAATGAGATACCATTTCCCACCCACTAGAATGGATAAATTAAAAGTATTAATTCCAAATTTTGATGAAGATATGGAACAATTGGGGATCTCATAAATCACTAGGAAAAGGAGAACATTATACAAAAATTTTGAATAAAAGTTTGGCAATTTTTTAACAGCAACAACAACAAAAGTCACACAATATACCCTTCCTATGACTCAGAAATTCCACTTCTAGGTATTTATCCTGGAGAAATTAAACAAAGATTTACAAAAATATTTGTACAAGAATGCTCACAGAAACTTTGTTTATTATGGCCCCAAACAGAAAATATTCCAAACGTTTATAAACACAAAAAATAAATAGGCAAATAGTGATACACTAATTAAAAGGAATATAGAAATAAAAATGGAGTGTGCTACTTCTACATTGCAACATGGGTGAATATCATTTACATAATATTCATGAAGGGATCCAACTCAAAACAATATGAGGTATATGGCTTCATTTGTATGCATTTTAAAAATATGAATAACTAAGCTATGGTGATATTAACCAGAAGAGAGGTTGCCTCTAAGGAGCATAGGTGATTGACAAGAAAATTTCATAAAGAAACTGTCTTAGATTATGGTCATTTCTAAATCATATTTGGATATGTATTTCAACGTATGTAAGTTATTCTCAATAAAGAACAAGAACTCATGCAATAGAAACTAAAAATATATAATTCAACCATCATAGATTTTTTTCCCAAACCATTATAGATGTTTATTTCTCACCCAAGTCATTTGAATTTATATCCTACTTAAAGACACGACTGTCCAAGGATGCATGTCTACAGTTGGTGGGCAGTTTCCATACAAAAGGTGATTATGGGATTCAAGTGTCTCGCATCTTGTTTCCCGCTCCTATTTTATCTATGTGTCAGTTACCTTCAACTTGTTGCTGTCAAGTTTCTTATACTCATCTAAACTAAACTGGCACACAGTGATATTAAATTCCAGGTTTGTTTTGTAACTGGACTGAAATCTTCACAAGTTTGAGATATCTTAAATTATGACATAAAAATTCAAATAGCACAATGTCATACTTAAAAAAATAAAACCATTTTGTGTTTTTACATTGAAATCATGCTGTTAATTTTTCCCGATTATTATTTTCCTAATTTAAAAAAATAACATGCTTTAAGTCTTGTACAGTAGACATTAAAAGAAGTCTAAATAGATTGAAGGTATTAATAAATGTTTCCTTAAACAATCTGTTTTGGGTATGCCATCAGAGGATAAGTCTCATCTATGTCTTCCAGATAGACCATTCTGGTAGCTTCTTTGATTGGAGATCCACGTAAAGACATTTATTTCCACCCATTTATAAATGTAGCCATTCATTTATGTAATTCCCATCCACCTGCCTTTATCTAGGTATATATGTGCTTTTTAAAAAAGATTTTATTATATATTTGAGAGAGAGACAGAGATTGAAAGCACGGGCAGGGAGGAGGGGCAGAGGGAGAGGGGGAAGCAGATTCTCCTCTGAGCAGGGAGCCCCATGTAGGAATCGATCCCAGGACCCTGGGATCATGATCTGAGCAGAAGGCAGATGCTTAACTGAGCCACCCAGGCACCCTATATGTATGCTTTTAATTCTAATTAACCACCATTTCCCTTATCTTATGCATATAACTTCAGCTTTACCCAGAATGGTACAGCATCATGCTTTCCAGTCTTAAAAATGACCTGAACTTCAAATGCTAATTTTATCTTTTTATGCCATCTATCAGGATATAGCCACCTTGACATTTGCATAGAGTAATTTTGTCTTGCCCCTTAAGAGCTCACAGCATCTTAAAGATGTATGCAAAGATATCCACATGTGCTAACACTCTTATGTCTAGGGGATGAGACTTAAGCAAGAATTCTGTGCATGAGATTTAAAACTTTTTTAAATATTTTATTTATTTATTTGACAGAGATCACAAGTAGGCAGAGAGGCAGACAGAGAGAGGGGGGGAAGCAGGCTCCCTGCTGAGCAGACAGCCCAATGCAGGGCTCCATCCCAGGACCCTGAGACCATGACTCCAGCCAAAGGCAGAGGCTTTAATCCACTGAGCCACCCAGGAGCCCCTGTGCATGAGATTTTACAGTAAATTCTTTTCACATATAGTACGTAAATTTAAAACCTGATTACTAATGGAAAATGCAGCATCTTTAAAAATATTTTCAAAATGCTTTTAATCTTCCCTGTGAATCTCATTTCCAATGTGGAAGGCACTTTATCCTCTAAAAACCTATGAATTAAGTTTGGAATGGAAAAATGTTCTCAATGAAGATTATTAAACTAATAAGTATGA
This sequence comes from Procyon lotor, assembly GCA_028646535.1. NCBI lineage: Eukaryota > Metazoa > Chordata > Mammalia > Carnivora > Procyonidae > Procyon > Procyon lotor. The sequence continues at coordinate 5,263 of JAQQSY010004564.1, forward strand.
TGACTGACATACATATATTTTATAGAAAAATAAACTATATAAGCATAGTTTATTTAAGTTTTATTTAAACTTAAGCAAGTTTAAGGAACTTGACAGGGTAAATAGAAAAATAGAAAAATATTGAAGACAGGATTTGAAACAAATGTTTCCTGAGACCAAAGCTCCTGATCTTAATATCGCAGTAATATATCTCCCATACCAAGGGGTGCATTGTAATAAATTGCAAGTAAGGTAATGGAATGACATTTCACATGATGCATCAAGATGTTTTTACTTCATATTTTTATATTTAATTTCTATCCTAGTTTTCTTTTAATTTGGAAGGACTTAAACAATTAAAATGACACCCAATTGCTTACCACTCTTCAAAATTTTAACTGAACAAATAATGCCTTCAATCTGACACTTCCGTTGCCTACAAAATATTTATAAAACTAAACACTTCTGTAATTTTGCACTGAGTATTTGAAAACAGCTCTGATTGCTAATAACTCTATCAATATATACCAGACAAGGGGGAATTTCAACTCTTAAGCTTCAGCTATTTTTGAATTGCCTTTGTGCCAGAGAACTCCACCTTAAATTGCTTTCAAAGTAGAAAATATACACTGTCTCCTCTCACATAATTCAAAAGTAGTTTAAAGTTATATTTCTCAAAAAGAGAAAAATGACAAGGGAGTTGTGATCAGGTCTTTGTAGTCTGTCCAAAGGAACATGATTTGGAAAAAAAAAAAAATTCTAGAGGGGAAGGATCTACGGTACAAGTGTTTGGAGAAAGTTAGCTACAGTCTCTGCTGTCATAAATATAATGTTTGTGTGGTATTTGGAGATCCTGTAAAGGGCAGCACTAAATTATAGTGTGAGGTGAAATGTAATAGCTGGAGAAGAGCTCGATCTTGAATGGCTGGGATCCAAGTTTCCAAGGTTACTATTACCCACAAAATGTTATCCATTCAAGCTGTTTTCTTCATACATTCACCCTTTATTCATGGAAATATTGTCACTATAGTGGCTTAACGTACTGTCTCAATGAGGTGCTTATCATTAGTCAATTTTAGCAGAGGCCACTTACTTTTACTGTGTCCTCTGGTCAAAGACTTAACTCATGAGTCAGAGACCCAAAACACAGGCAATAATTTGGGGAAGATGCAAACTTCAATTCTCTGTAGCAGGGTGGGAAGTAGTTCAAAGTTGTATTTCCATCAAGTAGAATGAATGCAAACTAGCACACTATGTGTCTACAAATATCAGTTTAATGAACATAAAGCACATACCAAACAATGAGGATTTCGTATGTACATGGATCAAAAATCTATTGAATACCTCTACTTTGCAAAGATAGATGGAATATAATAATGCTTGTTTAATGTTTTCAAATTGTGTTTTGTTAAATAATCCATCTTTGGAGCTCAGAAACTTGAGTCTAAAAGAAGACATATCCGAAACATTATCATACATCTTTTTGAAAAATAAATATTTTGGAAACATAAGTAGAGAGCAATCAATTCTACCTATAGAGAGCCACCAGGAATCCTTCATAGTAAAGGTATTATTGCCTATAATAGTGGAGATGCACACATTGTGTAATTAGAAGGGAGTTGCCAGACAGAGAGAAGAGTGTAGGGGCATTCTGGATGGGAAAGAGAATATATCCAAAGGCACAGAAATTGTAAGAAGACAAGTCTCTGCGGGGGCTTAAGGGAAATTCAAAATTTCAAGTTCTTTTTTTTTTTTTTAAGATTTTTATTTATTTATTTATTTATTTATTTGACAGAGAGAGATCACAAGTCAGCAGAGAGGCAGGCAGAGAGAGAGGGGGAGGCAGGCTCCCCGCTGAACAGAGAGCCCGATGTGGGGCTCGATCCCAGGACCCTGAGATCATGACCTGAGCTAAAGGCAGGATGGACTGCTAGAACAGACAAATTAAGGCAAATATGAGGCTTTAACCCACTGAGCCACCCAGACGCCCTCAAAATTTCAAGTTCTGAACTGTATTTAGAGTCAAGAGAGGTGGGGAGAAAATGAAAAAGAAATAGGGATTTAAGCTTCTGTTGTAGATTAGAATAAAATTAATGAATTGGAGGATTATCAATAGTTTTTAAGCTAAGACTTGACTTTTTTTTTATTTTTTTTTTCCTATTTTTGTTTTAAAGAGAACCCTGGCAGCAAGTGAGAGATGGGATAAAAACAAAACAAAACAAAACAAACAAACAAACAAACCCAAAACAAAGCAGAACAAATAAAACAACTGGAGGCAGCAAGGTCAGATAGGAGATATCATCTATTATCAAATTGATTCCATGCAGTGAATTCCATATAATATCCCTTCAAATAGGAGTCCTAATTTTCATTCAGTATGCCGTCAGTGATACATGGAAGATTAATATGTAAAACCTGGGTTCCAATGTGCAGACCCTTTCTTCCTCTCTTTCTAGAGCTGGACTGCTAGAACAGACAAATTAAGGCAATATAATTTTAGACTATATCATTTTCTAGATATGCTTGAGGAAAAGAAACACGAAGTGAGAGTGAACCTTCTGACACTAAATTACAGAACGTGTAGAAAAAGGCCTACCCAAAGGCTTGAGCTGTGTGGTTGTGGAAGAATTAACATCATCAGGAAAATGTGTGCAGTATGTTGAAACTTCGCAGATGAATAAGATTAGAAGTTTCTATTCTACTATTTAACATTAGATGAGTGATGTATTAGGTACCTGCATTGTCTACATTTTTTGAATCAAGGCACTGACTTTTGGGATGTTCAGAAAAACTCAGATGAATGCAGAATATAAAGCATCTTATGCATGCCTTTTCTGAATTCTATAAATGATGCTCCTTGTATCAGCTTTACAAATCCACAATGGTCCTAAGAGAGAATGGCACACCCTCTTAAGCCAAAAGCTCTCAGCTTCTTGGAAGGAAACAGCTTTAGGGTAAATCTGGCTTAAAAGGATTTGCCTTGTGAAGGAAACTCTGAGGATCAGACTCGGGCTTTCAAAATGCTTTTAGTTTTGTAAGATTATCTTATTTTAAATGACCTAGTGCCTCTTCCCACCCAATAAGAGCTGGTGAAATATTTTGAGTGGCTTAGGTTTTAATCTGAGAAAAAAAAAAAAAAAAAAAGAAGAAGATGTCCACTCTTTGAGTCAGGTAACAGCAAAGATATACAAATCTTAACTCTTAACGTTGAAAAATTTTAATTCCAATAAATACCCTAGAAGAATGTTCACTATTAATAGAATGTTTTCATTAATCGGCAGTTGTAAATAACATAAATATGCATCATTTGGAAAGCATATAAATAAATTATGGCTTAGTCATATAATGGAATTCTAAAATGTTAACTAAATCTGTGTGCATGTGTGTGTGTGTGTGTACAAATATATTCATAAAAACAGCTTTTAGTAAAAAAAAGCAATGGGCAAAATGTATGGACACAACTAAATCAATTACAAGTGTATTCAAAGCTGCAAAAATATAAGTTGTTGGAAATGTCTACCTATAAAAATATGAATCATAGAACATTAACCAATTTGAGGATAATAGTTATCTCTTGGAAGAAAGAGACAAAATTGGGATAATTTGAATAATGGCTATTAATAATGTTTGTCTGTTTAAACAAAAATGACCTAACACAAATATAGCAACTTGGTGAGACATCTTAGATCTCTGTGGTTGATAGGTGTCAGTGTAGTACTCTCATGTATATTCCAGGTTTTAAGTATTTTGTAATAGCATGATTCAACCCCCACTAATGAATCATGAAGAGTATTTCAACTGATAGAACACAAATTCTACTCATTTTTAATGTGCTTAAAATGGCCAAATTGGATGCTCTATTATAGAAACCATAAGAGTAATCTATATTTTAGCGTATTTGATCCAACACTTACACCGTAATTATTTCAGGGTTTACTGACTCTCCCCTTTACAGAACAGCGATGAGAATTCCAAGTCCAATTAAATCCCAAGGGTAAATAAATGCATATACATGAAAAGAAACATGGCAGACATTTCTGGCTCTAATTTTAATGCAATAACTTGGCTACTTACAAATTCAGAGGGAGGAGAAAGGTAGTTAAAAAAGCTAACAGAAATTTTAAACAGCTAATATTAAAAATCCACAAAATACACCAAAAGTTCCATCACATTTAGATACTCCGTTTTTGTATTTTGTTTTTGGGTTTGTTTGCATGTTTCGCTCAAAGAAGCAAAATCTAGTCTGCATCAAATTAGTCAAGTTCTTACTCCTGACAACTACAGTAACAAAGAATGCTAATGCATGATATTCAAATAACTCCTCTACTTTTCTAAGCATACAGTCAATCTAGTTTCTGATGGAAATTAACACGTGTTTAAGTAGATAGGCAAAGAATATTGCATTGGCTTACCTTTGCTTAAAAACTAGCTCACCAATAGAAAAGTTGACTTAGGTGAGAGAGACTCACAGACCTAAATAATTAGATAAATGATTAGACATAATAAAATAATAAAATAATTAGATAAAAGTAACTATTCCATGTATAGGGAAGCAATCAATCAGCTCAAGTTGCTTAGAAAGTCTGTGACCTATATTTTATCAGAATAATATCAGATATAACATTTTAAGTTAGTTTATGTCCTGAAATATAGTATGCTGTGGCAGAAAAAGTAGACCTTCTTAGTCCCTTTTTATTATCAATGTAAAAAACATTTTTTTTAAAAATAATAAAATGTGCAAAATGATAAATCCCCGATGAGCTATGGGAGAACATAGTAAATAAGTACTAGCTAAAAGTAAGAATGGGACCAAGATCACAACCTAAAAAAAGAAAGTTAAATTTAAAGAAATGAAGACCTATAGCCAGAAATTGGAAACTATAAATGAGAATTATACAAGTATGTTAGTTCAGTCAAGTAGGGTAGCATAGAAAATAGCATTAGTTTATATACATATATAAATGTTTATATACATATATAGCTCTATAGCAACTGTAACTTTTGTGCATTTGAAAAATGTAATATAGATGCATATTATTTGCATCTATAGAGATGCAGACAAAAATCAGCAACTATTGTAATTAGTCATTTTTGAAAGATTAGTTCAATTATGAAATTAAATTTAAGGACATAAAAACAAACATTTCAAAATAAGCTATAAGAAAGATTTAACTACATAAATTAAAAAAATTGAACACATATAAAATAAGCGTATGTATTCACTTGTACTTAACATGTTTGGGAAAGTAGAAAAAAAAAAAAAAAGACCACCTTATAATAATTCAGTGATTTTCTTCTACTTGAACTAGTCTTATGAAAGTTCTATGGGGCGCCTGGGTGGCTCAGTGGGTTAAAGCCTCTGCCTTCAGCTCAGGTCATGATCTCAGGGTCCTGGGATCAGATCAAGCCCTGCATCGGGCTCTCTGCTTGCAGGGAGGCTGCTTCCTCCTCTCTCTCTGCCTGCCTCTCTGCCTGCTTGTGATCTCCCTCTCTCTGTGAAATAAATAAATAAAATCTTTAAAAAAAAAAAAAAAGTTCTACAGGAAAGTTTCTTTCCTAATAGAAAAGAAGAATTGGTGTGTGGTTTCATGTGGAAAAAATAAACCAATGCATTTTTTTTTTTTTTAACCAATGCATTTTAGAAGAGGTAAGAAGATCCTGGAGTTGGCTGTGCTTACATTAAGAAATGCATGCTAAACCTCACAAATGTTTTCATTTTACATCAATTAATTTTATGGCCCAGAAAACATGTCATATTATTTTATAGATTATGCAATTACTAGTATTGGATTGATAATGTTAACCCATAAATATCAGAGTAACTAATTAAACTGAGTAGAGAAGGAGTGAGTATAAAGATATATGTATGTATATAATATGTAATAAACTATACTGAAAAATTCAGCATTGATTTATAACAAGTATAGTTTAGATAAAGCACTATAAAATATAGTTTTACTTTGCAATCAGGAACACTTTTCATTTCTTGTAATTTTGCTCTTCACATCAACTTTCCCCCGAGGCTTAAATATTTCTTTATACATTTCTTATTTATGCACAAAAATCAAATTCATACCGCATGGAGGTATTTCATTTTAAGTGAAAATGTTTACATAAATCGAAAAGGTAGAAAGTTTATAAAATAAAGATCATGTCAGATGATTGAGATTGAAGTGCTTCAGGTAGGAATCACAGAGAAAAAATATTTATCCCCAATTATTGCAACAAATGCTATTTCTAAGATAGGCTGCCTCCGATCTTGTGTCCTATCTGAAAGGCAAATCAGTTTTACTGTGGCAAAGGTGCTGTCCAGATGGACTGAAACAGAGACAATATCAAAACTTTTCCAAAATGTGACTAAAATTGTTTGTAATAATCTTGGGAAGGTGTCAACATGAACAGTCAGTAATATTGTTTAGGAAGCATCTCATTCTATTTATCTAGAACTTCTTTTGTTTACAGCGGAGGAAGTTAACGTATAGTGTCTTGAAAAGATAGATAGTCTGAGTCACTGAACTAGTTCTAGTATCAGCTCTGAGTTTACTATGTGACTCCAAATAGGTTCCAAAGCTGTCTTTGAGCTCTTTCCTCATGTCTCAAGAGGTGACTAGTAGGCTTCTGTCTGCTCAAAAATTCTCTTATTCTGGGTCTTCAGAAAAGTTGTGATGTAATTGTGTGCATGGACCATTCTTTATGGTGTTAATCTCTAAAGGAGTATCATGGTACACACCAGAGGTGAAAACATATCGAGATTATTATTGCGTTTTTTATCTCAGTATATGTATGCATTTCACAACCACCATACATTATGCTCAATTCTATGATATTAGAATTTCAGTCAATAGATTCAATTAAAATGGGTTCTCCTCTCCATGGAACCAGCTTTGACCTAGGTAGGGCCACTTAACCATATTTCATCCATTATTTGCTTCAAATAAACAAATAATAAGTAAGCTCTGTTTAATTATAAAGAGTTTCAAATAGGGCAAATAAAA
>JAQQSY010004565.1:0-12236 GCA_028646535.1 Procyon lotor
AAAAAAAAAAAAAAAAAATCCCACTCCCAGGAAGCACCCTAGTCTGTGAACAAACCTTGTTCATCCTGCCTCTATATCCTTATTTTAGAAAGGAATTTATCCCCTCTTTTCTGGAGACGTCATGGGTCTGGGGATTCTAAAGACCTAAACTCTACTCCCAGTTCTGTCATTAAACCGGGCACCCTTGGCTGGTGCTTATGTCCCCTAATTCTGTTTCATGAACTGAACACATCAAGGGTCTTGCCCCTTCCCTCCTTATTCATTCCAGATTGCTCAAAATTTACCTCCCCTCTAGCACCCCACTGGAAGGGTGCCCCTGCCCCCACCGTTTGAGTATATCCAACACCTGGCATCTCTGCTACTCATTTAGAAGCTCAAGTTTATTGCTTTGCCTCCAGGGTGATGGTAAAAATATTTAACAACCTTCACGGTCACTGACCAATTACAATGGACTGGGTAGTGATGGACAGGGTTCTGGAGGACCCTGCAGGGCAAAGCATTCCTGCTTCCGTTGCTGATCCCGGGGTGGGGGAGAGCTCTGAAGCCCAGGGAAGGAGCCAGGGACGCTGAGTAAGGGGAGGGGAGGGCCCTCGGGACACTGGACGCCGTTCCAAGGGAAGTATTTCAATAATTTAACAACCGCTATGAAGATAGCCGTTGAAACAAACCTGAGTTCTGTTGCTTTCTGATGAGAATATGAGAATTTCTTTCCATTTGAATTAGAAACCCCTTGAGATCTAATGGGTGTCACAAACTTCTTGGGGTCCCCTGGGTGCAGCCCACGGCCATCCCGAGAGTACGGACGGTATGTCCATGCCACGTCGTTCAGGAGATGTCAAGCTGGGGAAAGCCCTAGGTGCTCCAAGATGCGCAGTACTTGACTTAGAAATTCAGAACTTAAGACGGACCCTTCCCATCCCCAACATGTATAAAGATTAATTTTTTCATTCCTTTTGAGATCCGGGTCTTTGCAGGACCAACTACCTGACCAGCTCATTTCGGAGCATCTGAAATGTGAAAATCCTGGACGGGGTGCTTCTTTAATGCAGAAGAGGAGCGTGAAGAGCTTTTATTATGACTATTCAGGCAGAAAGCTGAATGGCTGGTGCTCAGAAGTAACTCACGCGTCCCACTGCCGGCTTTTCCCCACTTGCGGCAGGGATAGTGTGTCAGAGAGGAAGGGGGAATGTGTGTTTAGAATATAAGCCTGCCGTGAAGTGCGGAGACCAAGAACGCATCCTTTATGTATGGGACGCAGTTTTAGGGAGTAGGTCAGAGTATCAGTGCCCCTTCAGGTATGTTGTGGGTATTATATTGGACCTTTATGGAGCTGATGTGGCAATTTTGCTGCTATGTAGAACATGACTTTCTCCGCTGCCTCATCTCTAAGAGTGAGACGTTGCACTGTCGCAGTGTTCTGTGACTCTGTTGCCAACCACCCGAAAGTCAGTGGCTTTATGCCAACAACCGTGTATTTGTTCGTAATTCTGCCGCCGAGCTGGGAATGGCTGGGGGATGCTTCTGCTGGTCTCACTGGTGTTCACTCGTGTAGATGCGGTCATCCCGGGCAGCCCGAGGTGACCTTACTCACATGTCGGCCAGCATGTCTCAGTCTGTCTCGTGTTGTCTTTCTAGCCAGAAAGACAGGCCTTTCCCTGCACCACGTTTGCTAATGTCCCACCGGCCAAAGCAAGATCCATGGCTGAGCCCAGCATCAATGTGGGAGGCACCCACACAGGGCATAAGTCACGGAGACCATTAAAGTCTCCATCTATCATGTGATCTCTAAGGTTCTTTCGGGCTCTGACATTTTATGTTTTCCTGGGGATATGAGCTCTCATTTTTTAATATTTGATTTAGAAACACACTGCTGGAGCACAGGCAGCCTGAAAATTCCCTACTATCCCAAGATGACAAAGTGGGGGTGGTCTTTCATACTCTGATCTTTCCCCTTTCGACATACATCACTTTCATACATATTAACACTTCTAAAAAATTTTAATCCTTTGGCTCTTTCGGATTGCACTATGCGTTCATTTTGGTTCACTGTCCCTTGTGCAAAATGGTAGCAGGAAGAGAAGAGTTAAAGAATGAAACCAGGACTCGCGTGTTTAGGAAATGTTTGCACATCATTCTGTACCCAGAGTGTATTAACAAAATCAAAGAATCTATTTTTTCGTTCATAATAGCAGACTGAACTCATGCATATGCTTGTCCTCACTCACCAAATCTCATTGAAATGACAAAAAAATATGTTTTAAAAGAATAAAGCCATAGGTGCATTGAGAGACAGGAAAGGGCGCATTCCAATAGAAAGTAGATGGGATTAGATCAGGGTTTTTCCAACTCAGCACTATTGACACTTTGGGCTGGTGAGTTGGTGTAAGGACTGGCCTATGCATTTCAGGATGTTTCTTGGCCTTTCCGGCCTCTCCCCGTTAGCTATGAGTGACACCCCCTAACCCATGACAACTAAATGCCTCCAATTGCTAAATGCTCCCTAGGGTGGGGTTACAAAACTGCCCCCAGTTAAGAATCGCTTGATTAGGTGTAATGGGAGAACTGGAGCCCAGGACACACGCAGAAGGAAACTGCTTCAGAGGTAAGAGACTTTCAGAAACCTCACAGTCAACTACTGCTAGGAGGAGTGGTCTCGCAGGTGACTTACAAGCCTAGTCACAATAGGAGGCTTGTCTGCAGAACAGCTGTGACAATCACAGCCTTATCCTTCCACAGAGACTGGCTGGCTTCCAGGGAATGACTCCCCGATCAAAACACCTACAGCTGCCATTCAAATACATTGAAGGATCTGGGAGACAGAATCTCTAGTTTAGATGTTGAGGCTGGAGAGAGGCTCTGAGCCCAGATGTTTACCATAGCATGGAAGTTAAAAAACGGAAAGGCAGCTCTGTTCGGAAGTAAAATATTTTAGTATATGTGCTGCCGAAGCAAGCACAGTTTGGAAGTAAAAGAAAGACCCCAGCCCAAAGCCTCCTTTCCTGGGAAGTGGAGGAGTCAGTGACCTGTGCAGCACCTCCCTGCCACCTATTACTGAGGACTGAACGTACCGATAAGGAAAGATGCCAGTTATTAAGTGAAAGGAGTAGAGCTTCGACAGTATGTATATTATAATGCTATTTATGTACCAAAAAGATTTCTGTGTGTTCACGTGTGCGCATGTGCCCACACATGGTATATAGAAATGCATAGGGGGTTCTGGCAGGGAGAGGTCATAGGGAGAGGTCATTTTTCTAGGGGGCGTATGATACCTCTGTAAGCTTAGAAACAGCTTCTACAAGGAAAAGTGAACAAGGCCAGTTAAACCCAACAGATTTCATAAAGATTATATCGGCTCCCTTTTACTGAAGTCAAGGACACCGAAGTCCCAATCTGAATCAGGAACACCGATATTCCAAATCGTACTCTTAACACTTTTCGGGTTGATCATGTTCCTTTTAAACCTCAACTATTTGCTTGTTTATTTTAAGCCATTTCTCACAGCTGTTATCTTAATCATAGTGTTGCTTATTTAATGACCACGGCTGCATATAATGTATTTAACTAACACAATTTATAGAATCACCATGCCCTTTACAGAGATTTCAGTATTATAAAAAAAAAATCCTTACATAATTTCTTTCTCCAAGCCTAAAATGTACCCATGCTTTCTAGCCACGGTTCTCCTCCAGCAGATCAAATGGTATGCTTGTTGGGGCGCCTGGGTGGCTCAGTCGTTAAGCGTCTGCCTTTGGCTCAGGTCATGATCCCAGGGTCCTGGGATCGAGCCCCGCATCGGGCTCTCTGCTCAGCGGGAAGCCTGCTTCTCCCGCTACCATTCCCTCTGCTTGTGTTCCCTCTCTCGCTGTGTTTCTCGCTGTCAAATAAATAAAATCTTTAAAAAAAAAAAAATGGTATGCTTGTTTTGGGGGTGAGGGCGCACATGCTGTGAGGGGGTGGACAAGAGGGATAAGGCGGGGTAGCTGGGCACCGAGTCCTATTCTAGATGCTCTGGGGAAACTCGTGCTGCTCTCAGAGATCACATTCTAGCGATGGTGGGTGATGTGGACGCTTGAGGACTGCAAAGATTCTTATAAACCAAAGGACAATGAAGGACAAACAGATAAAACCCTGTCTGAGAATGTAGGAGGTCAGGATGGACAAGGGGGAGATTTCATTTCAAAGGTCTAGGATATATATTCAGAACTGGCTTCCAGGAGTTAAAATCCAAGCCAGACCTGGAAAGAAAAGCAACTTCAGGATGATAGAGGCTCTTTCGTTCCTGGAAGAATGTCCAATAATTCGGACATGATCTCAGATCAGATTTCTTTGGCGTCGTCTTTAGTTACTCAATGGGGCTGAGTCCAGAAACCTTGCGAATCTGAGCAGAAACAAACAAACATGAAAACCACGGCTGACCCACTTTGGAGATGTAGAAATTTAGTATATGATTTTTTTCCTAAGACATGGACCAAACTTTTTTTCAAGGCTACAAGTGAACTCTCTTTTGCCTTGAAAAAAGGTACTCAATATTTTCAAGTGGATGCGATTTCACAAAAATTACTTAGAATTTGACCAAAATGTCTAATACTTACTTGCCACCTTTGATCGAGCTTGAAAATTACATTTCTGTTTTCAAATATGAGTCAGTTGGAAGAACTCAAGGACAGGACAAAGTTGGGTGCATTTCAGAGACACTCACCACTTCCAGGGGGAATTTCTGCTCTCCACCCTGTTCAGAGTTTGGTGTAGATGCAGACGAAATGTGCTCATGCAAACACATATGTTCCATGTCATTAGAGCTGGAAACTTCTCTAAGAGAGGATCAGTACAATCCAGGGCTGTCAAAATAGCACCCAATGCTCCATGGGGGAAAATATCATGTATTATCTTCTTTATTTTCTTTGCATTACGTGGAAAAGCTATCAAAACACATTCTACAAAGGAGCAAGACTTCTGCTTTCTTGCAAGCATGCTGTTCATTTGGAGGTACTGAGTCTTTGCTAGCTGGTGCTTGTTGACCTCAGAAATGCTTTCTGGGTCCATAGGCGTAGAGGAAATGGATGGCCATGTGGATGTCACTAGCTGATAAGGCCAGGCAGCAGCCCAAACCTGCAGACCAGTAGCAACGCCAAAGGCGGCACCGAGCTGTCTTCCCCAATTTCACTTCCTCCCTGGTCACAGCCCATCACTATAGTTATGCAGGTGAAAGAAGGGAGCACGCCTAGGTTTCTCTTGTCCTTGTAGACCTGAACATGACAAACTTCTAATGAACAAATGAAAAACATGGGTCTCCACCCCAATCCAGAGGACATCTTCATCAGAGCGTGCACCCAATAGCCTTGCTTTTGCCAGGGTCAACGCTGCCTCCAGGCCAGCTCCATGGGCGCATGACCCTGCTGGCACACTTGGATCCCTGACTCTGGTTGGACGGGGTGGGGTGGTGGTGGTGGGGGGTATATGTTAGGAGGGTTATTTGGATTCTTTGTCAGAGCTCACGCAAGACATTAATGGAAAAGGACAGTGCCCTCGTTCTCCTACCATGGCTCACCTTCATGTTAAATGAGAATTCTCCAGACAGGCCTTTTTGCACTGCTTCTACCAGTGAAAAGTATTTAATAGGAGCTTCAGAGAGTAGGCTGGAGGTTCACAGAAGCCTTGGAAGTAGGGGCTTGTCTGAGCTCCCGACCTCTGTCTTCCTCGGGTAGATGCTGCCAACACCCTAGACTTGGAAGCCTCTAATCATCCTGGAGCCCACCAGACGTTTTAGTTCCCAAATAGACGATTTCCACCAATCTGGACAATTTGGACTATTTAATTGGATTTAGGGTTCATAAACTGGGATTAAAAGAAATAGTGGGGCAGGAATAATGCACCAGGTCCTAGTGACAAAGCTGAGTTAGCATGCAGAAGTGCATGCCCAGGAACCAGCACGCGTATGCCCTGATCAATGGTTAATTTTTTAAAACACTGAATGTGGTCAGACTGATTATGAACACAGACATAATTCTTAATGGATAAACCCTTTTGGAGTAGGTCAAATTTCAGATGGTACATTAGTTTCCCAGGACTGCTGTAACAAGGTAGCATAAACTGGGTGGCTTCACTAGCCAAAATTTATGGTTTCACAGTTCTGGAAGCAATAGTCTGTGATCAAGTTGCCAGCAGAAAGGCTGATGGAAAGTCTTAGAGCACCAGGTGACTGCACTGCCCCACTCTTGTGGAAAAGGAATAAGAAGGCTTAGTTTCTGGAGAAATTTCAAGCAAAGGAGCATTGAGCTTGAGGACAGCAGACACTAAGGAGGATGTGATGCTACACAAAAACAAGAAAATCAGAAAATTCTGAAGGTTTCAAAGCTTTCAAAGCCAGTTACAAAGTATTAAGAACCAGCATCACGAGTGGATTCCCAACAGCAAAGTGGAAGCTGGAAGATGGTGTAGCAATGCCTTTGAAATTCGGAGAAGAAATTTTTCCAAGTGAAAATTCTGTTCAAGCCAAATGATCAAGACATTTTCAAATATGTCATGCCTGAAACTTTACCTTCAATAACTTGGTGCCTATGATCCACCAAAACAAGAGAATAAACTAAGAAAGGAAGACATGGGGTGCAGGAATAGGGGATTCTCCAAAATGAGAGCAGCAAATGAAATTCTCTAGAAGGATGATGAAGACATACACCAAGACAGTACTGTGTATCAAGTCTAGAGAAGGTGGAGGGCACCAGCGGGGACACTTGCAAGAAAATCCAATGATCTCTTTTGTTGAGAAATCTGGTAGAAGTATTAGTTATAGAATATAGAACATTAAACAGTAAAGAAATCAGACAATTATGAACTCCACGAAAGTTGTAGAAGAAAGGAAGGATGGAAGGAAGGAAGGAAAGAAGGGAGGGAAGGAGGGAGGGAGGAGAAGCGGAAGCAGAAGAATGAGAATAAAGAGAAGAAGGAAGAGGAAGAGGAGGGGAAAGGGAGGGGGAAAAAGGAGGGGAAGGGGTGGGGGAGGAGAAGAAGAAGGGAGAAAGAAGAAAAGATAGAAGAGAAGAGAGAAGAGAAGAGAAAAGAAAAAAAGAAAAGAAAAGAAGGCAGGCAGGAAGGAAGGAAGGAAGGAAGAAGGAGATAATGATCTCAGAGTCCTGGGATCAAGTCCCACATCAGGCCCCACACTCAGCAAGGAGTCTGCTCGAGATTCTTTCCCTCTGCCCTTCCCCCAACTCAAGCTCACACACACTCTCTGTCTCTCAAATAAATAAATAAATAAATAAATAAATAAATAAATAAATTTTAAAAAGTCACTGGGCACCTAGGTGGCTCAGTTGGTTAAGTGACTGCCTTCGGCTCAGGTCATGATCCCAGGATCCTGGGATCGAGTCCCCCATTGGGCTCCCTGCTCTGCTCCCTCTGCCTGCCACTCCCCCTGCTTGTGCTCTCTGTCAAATAAATATATAAAATATTTTTAAAATTTTTAAAAATTAAAAAAATCACTTAAAGAAAAGCTCTAAGTAACTCATGGGTGGAAAAAATCACAGTGGGAAATTTAAAAAATACAAAGGACATCATAATAATGAAAACACTGAACATTAACACTTTGTGATGCAATGAAGGTGGGACCACACTCAAGTCAAAGCATTCAATGCTTCTAGAAGAAAGGAGGGGAGTCTAGAAATGGATACCTGTATTGTCCGGCTTACAAAGTTAGAACCACCCAATAAACCTAAGGAAAGTAGAAGGAACAAGATTATGAGAAATGACAGTAGAAAGCAATGAAGTGGAAGCCATGATTCAATAAAAAGAACAATAAAGCTTCAAGTTGATTCTCTGGAAAGATGAACAAAATAATCTCTGGCAATCCTCATCAAGAGCTAGAGAAGGGGCGCCTGGGTGGCTCAGTCATTAAGCGTCTGCCTTCGGCTCAGGTCATGATTCCAGGGTCCTGGGATCCAGCCCCGCATCGGGCTCCTTGCTCGGCAGGAAGCCTGCTTCTCCCGCTACCATTCCCTCTGCTTGTGTTCCCTCTCTCGCTATGTTTCTCTCTGTCAAATAAATAAAATCTTAAAAAAAAAAAAGAGCTAGAGAAGGCAGGAGCATTAGTTCCGAGAGCAAAGGGGGACACAGGACCGATGAGCAGGGCCCAAACGGGGAGCAGCGAGAAATACATCAGCAAATTTACCTCAAGAGATTGAAGATGTGGACAAAGTGGACAAAACGATATAGTTTGGGGAAATCTAGATATGCGCTATAAAACACTTTATTATTACTTATTTTATTTTTAAAGATTTTTATGTATTTATTTGAGAGACAGAGAGAGACAGAGAGCATGAGCAGGGGGGAGGGACAGAGGGAGAAGCAGGCTCCCCACTAAGCAAGGAGTCTGAGGCAGGACCCTGAGATCAAGACCTGAGCTGAAGGCTGATGTTTAACCCACTGAGTCACACAGGCACCCCTAATTGCTTTACTTTTTTAAAAAGATTTTTTTTATTTATTCATTTTCCAGAGAGAGATCACAAGTAGGCAGAGAGGTAGGCAGAGAGAGAGGAGGAAGCAGGCTCCCTGCTGAGCAGAGAGCCCAATGCGGGGCTTGATTCCAGGACCCTGAGATCATGACCTGAGCCAAAGGCAGAGGCTTTAACCCACTGAGCCACCCAGGCGCCCCTACTTTTTTTTTAATATTTTATTTATTTTATTTGACAGAAACAGCAAGAGAGGGAACACAAGCAGTAGAGAGCTGGAGAGGGAGAAGCAGGCTTCCCACTGAGCAGGGAGTCCGATTTGGGGCTTGATCCCAGGACCAGAGCCAGAGGCAGATGCTTAATGACTGAGCCACCCAGGTGCCCCATTGTTTTACTTTTTAAAAGTAAAGTGTTTGGGGGCACCTGGGTGGCTCAGTCAGTTAAGCACCCAACTCTAGATTGCGGCTCAGATCATGATCTCAGGGCTGGGAGAATGAGCTCCGTGTCCTTGGACTCCACTCAGCAGGGAGTCTGCTTAAGATTCTCTCTCCTTTGTTCCTGCCACATACATGCATGTGAACACTTGCTCTCTCTCTCTCTCACCCTCCCCAAAATGCACAATGATGACCCCCAGCTTCAGTTACTTCTGGTAACTTCTGGTATAACTATAGCAGTTACTTCTGGTAAGGGGATAGGATGGGAGAGGAGGACATAAATCAATGGAAATTACTGTCCAGTGTTTTGGTTCTCATGTTGGATGAGAGGTTCAGGGGAGTTTGTATCATGATTAGTTATTGACTTCTTCTATAAGAGGGCCATGCGTGGGCCAAGGATCAGACTATTTCAATCACCAAGAATTATGATGGATCCAAATCTGTACATTTGACGCCAAAGGCAAATTCAAGAAAGAAAGTGGGGTCCTTTCCATCAGACCTGGGGAGGATGGTGGGGGGCTGTCAAGCCGCAGCGAGGAAGGAAAATTAATGCATAGGGTGAACCCAGAGAAGAAAATGGAGGGTGTAGAGTAGCTAGTCCGTGCCAGGTGGTACCAGGAATGTTTCGAGGTGCCGAAGGGTGTTGTACTTGATGGTACACTGGTATTTCCTTTCCTATTCAGCTTAGAGATGGATCGGGAAGTTACCATCATGGTTACACAGAAGGCAAGTTATCACCGACGCAGTGAATGGAGCCGCATGTGGGCAGCTGAACACACAAAGGTGTGTTCACAGACCACTTGTGTATTAAGGATCCCATATTAGTTGGCCAGGACCGAATACCACAGACTCAAGGCTTTATACAACAGAAACTTACTTTCTCATAGCTCTGGAGGCTCCAAGTTCAAGATCAAGGCGTCAACAGAGTTGGTTTCTTCTGACGTCTCCCCTTGGCTGGCAGAGGGCCACGTTCTCCCCGTGTCCTCACGTGGTCTTCCCTCTGCATGCGCACGCTCCTGGTGCCTCTCGTCTTTTACAGACCTCGTCTCCAAAAGCAGTCACATTCTGAGGTGCTACATTGAAGGTCGTCACATAGGAGTTTTGGAGAAACACAATTTAACTCACAACCAATCCAACGGAGAAGCTTCCAGACTCTAGGAGGAGACTAGAAAGAAAGAGGATTTGGGGGGGAGGGGGTCCTGCATCTGTGCGTTAGCACATGCCAGACTCTTCTGACCAAGTATTCTGGGATCAGCGTGCAGCCCAGAAGGTGAACTGGAAGGAGCGAACGTATAAATGAGAAGAGGCCGGAATGGAGGGATGGACCCAGTGGACCTGTCCTCCAGCTCACTAGGCCATTGCCACCAGTGCACGCATCAGGGTCACAGTAGCAGAAGACAGACCCTGATTCCTCAGGCCCCATATGGATGAGGGCTGGTGGCTCTAGCACTGGCCCCTTCTGTGGGATGGGACATACTGGTTATACCTTGAACCATCCGAGTGACCAACACGATGAACTGAGCAGATAGTTATGATCGCCCACAATGGACCATGAAGATAGCTTGTCTCTGAGTGCACTCATGTAAATTTCCAGAGACCCAGGATTCCGTTTAGACCTGCCTGACTCCCAATCCATAAACTTTCAGGGGCATTCATAGCAGCCGTTGCTTTCAATATTTCATCAGATGATCTTAGATTCTGTGATGGTGAATTTTATATGTCAACTTGATGGGGCCTTGGGTGCCCAGATATTTGATTAAATTTATTCTGGGTATGTCCGGGAGGGTGTTTGTGGATGAGATTAACATCTGAGTTGGTAGACTTGAGTAAAGCTGATTGCCATCCCTGATGTGGGCGGGCCTCATCCAGTCCACCGAAGGCCTGTACAGAACAAAAAGACCCAGTCAGGGCGAATTCTCTCTCTGCCTGAAGGTGAGCCGGGACATCAGTCCGTTTGCCAGCTACAGATTGGGGGCCTCCTCAGCCTCCAAAACACATGAGCCCATTACTTATAATAAATCACAAATATAAATATCTCCCATTGGTCATGTTTCTATGGAGAATATAGACTAATACAGAATTCCAAACACCATATAAAGGCTTTTCGACATTATCAATGGGTTGATAGGCTCTTTAAAAATTATTCCTGTTAGCTCGATCAAAAAAAAAAAAAAGCGGAATGTAATTCGAGGGACAATTTCTAATTATGGTATCTAATTGAAAATAAATGTTGTGGCTTAGTCGGTTGGGCATCTGCCTTCGCCTCAGGTCATGATCCCAGGGTCCTGGGACAGAGCCCCGAATGGGGCTCCCTGCTCAGCAGGAAGCCTGCTTCTCCCTTTCCCTCTGCCTGCTGCTCCTTCTGCTTATGCACTCTCTCTCTCTCTCTCTCAAATAAATAAATAAAAGGTATTTAAAAAAAAAAAAAGAAAAAAATAACACTGCCCTTACCAACTGTTCTTTCTTGCAGACTTTCATGGTTTAAGAATGGCTCCTCCCTAAACAAAGGTGAATGCAGGAGGAGCTTTTTCGTTTTTCTTTTGATTCGTGATGTCATATTTGTGCTGATCAGGTCAGAGAATGAGACCGATGTTGGCTGAACAGCTACTTGGTGACAGCAGCTGCATGAGGTCCTCGTGGGTCGCGTGTCACACGGAATCCTCAGAGGCCTGATTTACCGCCTGCCCTGTGCCCACCCAGGGCGGGGTGTTGGGGGGGGTGGGGACGGGGCTCGCAGCCAGGAGAGCCGGACAATTTAGAGGGAAGCAGCTCCTTTGCCAGGAGGCTGCCGCAGTCGGTCAGGATTTTATAACCCCGCGGAGTATCTTTAGCAAGCAGAGGGCTAGATTCCAAATAGGGCTGGATCCGGACGAACTTCTCGGGGCTTCACCAATCAGAGGCGCGGGAGACAGCAGCATACCCCGTGCGGAGAATCCCAGCAGAGCGGTTTCTCCCAGATGCTCCCCTCTCCATCCCGCCGCGTTACCTGGTTTGGAAAGCGAGCGCGGGCGCGTTAGGGACCTCCGATGACGTGGGACAAGCATCCCAGGAAGGGCCCCAGCCCTGTGGTCGTCGGGACCCTGAGGTGTGCGTGCCGCCTCGATCCCACCCCTCCTCGGCGGCACTTACAAATGTAGTTGATGAATTTAACAAGAAACACATGTTTTCATTTAAATTACAATTAGCAATTAGAGAGTTAAGTGTGCCCTAGATAGAATATATAATCGTTGTCGAATTTGCGGCATAGCTGCTTTACTGTTGCCATTCTCCTTTTATGCTTTGCTTTATGATTTTATAGTAAATTTATGCAGAACTGAGAGCAGCCCAAGCTAAACAAAGCTGCTGGGTTGGAGTTATT
>JAQQSY010004566.1:0-12234 GCA_028646535.1 Procyon lotor
GGCCTAGATGGTCTCACACTGTTGAATTCTACCAAACAGTTAAAGATCAATACCAATCCTTCGTAAATTCTTTCATAAAAATAGAAGATGGAATACTTCCAAAGTCATTCATTCTGTAAGGTCAACATTACCCTGATTTAAAAATCACAAAGATATCATAAGAAAGAAAAATAAAAAGCCAGATCCCTTATGAATATAGTTACAAAAATCCTTAATAAAATACTAGCAAACTGAATCTATCATCATATTTAGAAGACTATATACCATGACCAAGTATGATTTATCCTAGGAATGCAAGATGAGCTCAACATACAAAAATTAATGAAATCAATAATGTAATATATTATATTAATTGCACAAGGGAAAAAAATCTGATATAATCACCTCAACAGGTGCATGACAAACTTGAACATCCACCAGTGTGGTAACAGAATGTAAGCTCCTCAACCTGATAAAGATCATCTAATGGAAAACCCACTGCTAACATCATACTTAATGATGGAACACTGAAATCTTCCCTCTTCAAACTGGGCAGAAGAGAAGGATGTCTACTCTCACTATTTCTATTCAACACTGTACTAGAGGTTTCAGCCAGGGCAATTGGGCAAGAAAATGGAATAAAAGCCAGGTAAGAATGAGATAAAGCTATCTCTATTCTCAGGTGACAGAATATTATATACAGAAAATCCTAAGGAATATACTAAAAAACTACCATAGAGGTAACTAGTTCAGCAAGACGGAAGGATATTAGATCAATATATAAAAATTACTCTTATTCCTATACACTAGCAACAATCAAAAGTGAAATTTAAAAAGTAACTCCATTCACAGTATCATTAAAAAAAACTCTTAGGAATAAACTTAATAAAAGAAATGTAAGGTACACAAAAACTACAAAATCTCCTTGAAAAAAATTAAAGACTTAAGTAAATGAATACATATCCCATGTTGAAGGACTAAGAAAGTAAAATTAAGATGGCAATACTTCTGAAATGATCTGCAGCTGCAATGCCATCTTCATGAAAATTCCAAGTGCTGTCCTTACAGGCACTGACAAGTTGATGCTAAAATCCACATGGAAATTCAAAGGACCTAAAGGAGTCAAAATAATCTGGAAATAGAATGAATCTGGAAGACTCACACTTCCTAAATTCAAAACTTACTACAAAGTTCAAAAAATCAAGACAGCGTAAGACTAGCATAAAGAAAGATATACAGAACAATGGAACAGAATTCTGAGTCTAGAAGTAAGCCCATATAGGCTTAGGGTCATGGGGTCAACAGATTTTTCACAAGGGTGCCAAGACCATTCAACGGGGAAGAAAAGTTTTCTTGACAAATGATGCTGGGGCAATTGGATATCCATGGGAAAAAGAATGAATTTGGGTACCTATGTCACACTGTGTACAAAAATTAACTCAAAATGCAAAGACCCAAAAGTATGAGCTAAAACTACAAAACTCTTAGAAGGGAACAGTATATATCTGCATGACTTTTGATTAGGCAGCAGTTCTTTAGATGATACCTAAAAGCACAAGCAACCAAAGAAAAAATAAATTGGACTTAATAAAAATAAAAAACTTGTTTATTTGAGGATACTATAAAAAAATGAAGACAATGAACAGATGGTAAATATTTGCAATTCATAATATATCTAATAAGGATCTAGTATCAAGAATATATAGAGAAAATGTAACTAAACAATAAAAGAGGGGCCCCTGGGTGGCTCTGGGTTGGGCCTCTGCCTTCAGGTTGGGTCATGGTCTCGGGGTCCTGGGATCGAGCCCCGCATTGGGCTCTCTGCTCGGCGGGGAGCCTGCTTCCCCCTCTCTCTCTGCCCGCCTCTCTGCCTACTTGTGATCTCTCTCTCAGTCAAATAAATAAATAAAAATGTTTAAAAAAAAAAACAATAAAAGAAAACAACAATTAAAAATGGTAAGAGAATGAGTATTTCTCAGAGAAATGATTATTTCTCCATAGGATGAGAATGAATATTTTCTCCACAGAAAGTACAGAAATGCCCAATAAACACATGAAAAGATGCTCATCGTCATCAGTCACCAGGAAAATACAAATAAAAACCATGAGCTATTACATCACATACACTAGAATGGCTATAACAAAAAAAAAATGTAGACAAGTGATGGTAAGAATGTGGAGAAACACAACTCTCATATTTTGTTGGTGGGAATGCACAGTGGTGCTGCCACTTTTCAAAAACAGTTTGGTAATTCCTCAAAAACTTAAAACATAGAGCTACCATTTGATTCATCAATTCAACTCCTAAGTATATGCCCATGAGAAATGAAAACACATGCCCATACAAAACCATAGTGATTTCATAAGCAGAAAAACTTCAGAGCAGCATTATTTACAATACCAAAAGTGGGAACAACACAAACATTCATCAACTGATGAATGGATAAAGAAAATGTGGTATATCCACACGATGTAATATTATCTGGCTATAAAGGCATGAAGTACAGATATATAATATAACAAAGATAAACTCTGAAAACATTTTGTTAAGTGGAAGAAGCCAGATAGGAAAGGCTATATAACGTATGGTTCCATTTATATGAAAGGTAGGAACAGGCAAATTCATACAGCTGTAAAGTAGTTATTTGTTGCTAGGTCTTGGGAGGAAGGAAGAATGGATAATGACTGCTAATGGATATGGAATTTGGGGAACTAAAGAAAATATTCTGGCATTAGGGGTGACTGATGCCCGACTTTGTAAATACACTAAAAACTACTGAATTGTGCAATTTTAAAACTAACTTTTGTAATATGTGATTTTTATCTCAAAAGATAAAATCTAAACAGCTAAACAAAAATTTATAATTTCATCCACCTGTGAATAATTTTCTTAATCTACGACATGCAGCAAATTGAGATTTTTTTGTTGCTACATAAATCTGCATCATATGCTTTAAGATAGAAGTGGAAGTGACTCATTTGTTGGGATATGAGCTAGCCAATCATATCTGCATCTCAGAAAGGTTTCACTGTTCTCAAATCATTAAGACATATACAGTCTTAAAAAACGACAAAAATGTTTTTTCTATGTAAAAAATAGCTCTAAACCAGAGAATAGATGGAATGTAGAACTGCTAATTTTCTTAGATGTGGTAAAAATATTGTAAGTAAACTGTCCTTATCCTTAGGCATATCCACAACTTACTTTCATATGGTATAGGAAAAAAACTTAAATCTAGGTTGAGAATATCTGGATATTCTTTTTTTTTTTTTTTTTAAGATTTTATTTATTTGACAGAGAGAAACACAGTGAGAGAGGAAACACAAGCAGAGGGAATGGTAGCGGGAGAAGCAGGCTTCCTGCTGAGCAGGGAGCCCGATGCGGGGCTCGATCCCAGGACCCTGGGATCATGACCTGAGCCGAAGGCAGATGCTTAACGACTGAGCCACCCAGGCGCCCCGAGAATATCTGGATATCCTTATATTATTCTTTCAAATGGCCCAGCAATTGCGTTACTGGGTATTTACCCCAAAGATACACATGTAGTAAAAAGAGGGCCATATGCACCCCAATGTTCACAGCAGCAATGTCCACAATAGCCAAACTGTGGAAAGAGCCAAGATGCCCTTCAACAGATGAATGGATAAAGAAGATGTGGTCCACCTCTGCCTTTAGCTCAGGTCACGATCTCAGGATTCTGGGATCCAGCCCCACATCGGGCTGTCTGTTCAGCAGGGAGCCTGCTTCCCCCTCTCTCTCTGCCTGCCTCTCTGCCTACTTGTGATTTCTCTCTGTCAAATAAATAAATAAAATCTTTAAAAAAAAAAAAAAAAGAAGATGTGGTCCATGTACACAATGGAATATTAACTATCAGAAAGGATGAATACCCAATTTTTGCATCAACATGGATGGGACTGGAGGAGATTATGCTAAGTAAAACATGTCAAGCAGAGAAAGTCAATTATCATATGGTTTCATTTATTTGTGGAACATAAAGAATAGCATGGAGGACATTAGGAGAAGGAAGGGAAAAATGAAGGGGGAGAAATCGGAGTGGGAGACAAACCATGAGAGACTATGGACTCCAGGAAACAAACTGAGGGTTTTAGAAGGGAGGGGGCTGGGGGATGGGTGAGCCTGGTGATGGGTATTAAGGAGGGCACGGATTGCATGGAGCTCTGGGTGTTACATGCAAACAATGAATCATGGAACACTACATCAAAAACTAATGATGTACTACTGTATGGTGACTAACATAAAAATCTATTATTCTTTCAACATTCTGTTACGTTTAAAATCTTTTATAGTAGGATGTTGGAGAAACTGCCTTGAAAACAAAGCTGTTCTTGAAAGTAGATGATGATAGTAATGAACAGAAAGTGAAGACATTTAAAAAGTAATTATATTTCCCCAGTTAGAAGTTTGTTAAGGTCTTGTAGTGTCTACTTGGCAAAGTATCTGGCAGCATTATGGTTTTATAAGATGGTGAAATGTTAGTTTGCTAGTTTTTTTTTTCTCTAAAGATTTTATTTATTTGACAGCGAGAAACACAGCGAGAGAGGGAACACAAGCAGAGGGAATGGTAGCGGGAGAAGCAGACTTCCTGCAGAGCAGAGAGCCCGATGCGGGGCTCGATTCCAGGACGCTGGGATCTGACCTGGGCCGAAGGCAGATGCTTAGTGACTGAGCCACCCAGGCGCCCCCAATTTTTTTTTTTTTCATGGTATCCACTATTCCACTACGGTTGATTTTTTAACCATGGCACAACACTGAGCTGCTCGTCCCAGGATATAAATGGTAGTTGAACTTTCTATTCTGTAATATAGCTTATTTTCTTAAATACATATTCATATTTGCCTATAGTGAATTTTCCTGATTAAAACAGCTTATGTGCTTTTTTTTTTTCCCCAACCAAAATACCTTAAGACTTTTGTTTCTATAGTTAATTCACTGTTGGCATTCTTGACTTAATAGAACTCAGTCTAATCTGCCTCTCTTCTTCCATGGCCCATGGAAGACTACCTTGCTGTATGCACTTCTCCTTTAAACATATATTTTTTTATCCTCATTTTAACTTCCCTATCACTTAGTAAAGTGACCCAGTAAAAATATATAAATAAATAAAAATAAATCTAAGCACACTATCTTGTTAAAGGCTTTTGGAAAGTTGGAGTACCCTTTACCCTTCAATCTAAACATAATAATATAACCTAAATATAACAGCAAATTTAAAAGAGTAAAATAAAAATGTTGAAACAGTGCCTATGTAATTTCTAACACTACTTTTATCTTAACTGCAAAAACTTACTAGGCATATAGGATACAGTGGGGGGCAAGGAAGAGAAATTCCACGTCAGGAATAGCCCAGGTTAGAGCTAGCCAGTTAAATGAGTCTGACCTTGTCAGCAGCTTTCTTCCTTTTATCCACATCTATCATTACAGAGCTTAATTAGGCAGACAAAAACAATGGAGGGCATTTTTCTTAAGCTTTATAATTTAATTTACCATTAGCATTCCTTCTCCATTTTTTTTTAAAAGATTTATTTATTTTAGAAAGGAGGGGAGAGAGAACACATAAGCAAACATATAAGCAGGGGGAAGGGCAGAGGGGAAGAAAGAATCCTCAAGCAGACTCCCTGTTGAGCGCAGGGACTCTGAGATCATGACCTGAGCTGAAATCAAGAGTCAGTAGCTTAAATGACTGAGCCACCCAAGTGCCCTTTCTCACCAAATTTTCTGAAGTTAGGCAGCAATAAATAAAAATTCATAGATAATATATCAATTGAATTTTGAATAATTATGTATATTTTTTCAAAATAGTTCATTTCTAGCAATCAAAACAGCTATTTGATAAAAAGAGGCCACTTTACATGCAATGAAATAAATATGAAGATTCTTGATTGTTATCATTATGTTATAATTACACGGCTAATTTAGTTAACTGGCTTTATAAGAGCATCTAGTGTATCAGCACATTAAGTGCTTCTTTAATGCTAGTCTATCAATCACCCAATTAATAAATACCAAGGAAACTAAGGACATTCAAGGTTTTAAAGAGACTTACAATATCAGTGATACTGCTATTATCAATATGTATATTTATATCTTATACACACACACACACACACACACACACACACACAGTCTCTCAGAGGCCAGGCTAGAGTCACTGGAGAATACAGAATATCTGGCTTGAACAATCAAATTCATAGATGCAGTAAGAGCTCCAATAAAATGGTAATTAGCTACAGCTTTGTATGAAGTAGGTTTCTTAACCGCAACACTACTGACATTTGGAGCTGGATAGTTCATTGTGGGGAATTGTCCTGTGCTTTGTGGGATGCTAAGCAGCACATTTTGTCTCCACCCTGTAATAGATGCATGCAATAAACTCCAACTGTCTCCAGACATGTCTCCAGACACCGCTAAATATCCCCTGGGGGGTAAAAACACCTTCAGTTGTGAACCAATACTCTGAAGAAACAGTGTCAACCTTGGTTTCATGGTAAAACACTTGGTGAGTTTTTAAAGTTCCAAATGTCCAGCTGCACCCCACAAATATTAAATCAGAATATCTGGAGTGAGGGGGTGGGAAACAGACTTGTTTTGAAAGTTCCCCAGGTAATTCCAATTTTTAGTTGAAGTTGAGATTAACTACATTAAAGTGGCAATTTTATCTACATAACTTCTCTCTCCTTTGCAGGATATCTATGAACTCTGACAGAGTACAGGTGCATTAATAGATATCCCCTGGTCATCTCCAGTCTGGCTACTAGATGAAGCAGTATATTCAGGGAATAACTTCCGAGAACTTATTATAAACTCATTTACTTTCAGTCAACAAATTTTAAACCAATATACCTAACTAAATTTGTATTTTTATTTATTTATTTTAGATTTTATTTATTTGAAAGACAGAGAGAAAGAGAGAGAGAGAGAGAGAGAGCGCAGGAGGAGGGACAAAGGAGGAGGGAGAGGGAGAGAAAATCTTGAGCAGACTCCGCGCTGAGTGTGGAGCCCATGCAGAGCTCAATCTCATGACTCTCAGATCATGACCTGAGCTGAGACCAAGAGTCAGATGCTTAAATGATCAAGCCAATCAGGCACCCCTTCCTAACACATTTTTTAACCAAGTATTTAGAAATTCAATAGTATTGCAGCTTACAGTCAAGAAGAAGGGAGTGCTGTGGGGGTGAGGGAGGGGTGCAGGAGGTAAAGTAAATTAGGAATATGTTTCCAAAGATATGCAGGGATGTTGTTTCTTCACTCGTTGATAATAATTTCTTTCCACCAGTTGTGAGAGAGAAACGCATACAAACATGCAACTAATAAAGTTAATTTAAGACTCTTAAGCATACATTTAAAATGCTTTTACCATTATATTATCTCACCAAATTCACAGACTTCAGTTATTAAAGAACATAATGATCTCTGCCTATAAAAGTTTAGTGAAGATAGAATGCGGTGAGCTACAGAATAAATAAGAGGTTAGGAAGAGAACTCTACTGTAGGGCTCAAGTCTGTTAACAGAACTGTCTCAGAGATCTAAAAGTTACTCTCCCTTAGGCTGTCAGGATATTCATTTAAACTGTTTAAGCTGTCTACTAGGTGCTAGGTGACTATGGTGAGTTAAAATCGGTCTGTAAGACTAGTATGTAAGACAAGAAAACCTGAGATAGTTACATAATCATATGCTGTGTTGCACTGCCAAATGCCAAAATAAATAAAGATTGTGTCTAAATGTGATGGATAAATCACATGCTTAAAAAAAAAAAGAAAGAAAAGTTAATACAAGGAGAAAATACCCCCCTCTTCCCCAATTCCTCAAGGCACAGAGTAACAGCAGCCAGAAATCAATTCCTCAGGCAGGATAACTTAATACTTTGGAGAAATTTTAAAGGGGTGGGTGGCAGTCAGAGACAGCAAAGGTGAGGAGGAAATCTAAACCAGTTTGGGTGGTAGTGGGGAGAGGAAGAGGGAATACACTGAGTGCGCAGATGTGTTTAAAGTCTACCAAAATAAGAGTCCATTTCCCCCTTCCCTATGCAGGGTGCAGGGTCCAGAACTGCTACCAGCAACCAGTGTGTGCTCCTCAAACAGCAATTTAGAGGAATCTAAGTGAAGAACTGAATGATCCCTGGAGAACGTACAGATATCTAGAAATCTCTCAATATAAAGCTTGCTCACCTAAAAGTCAACCCCAAGAGCCGATAAGCTCTGGCTATACATGGAACTTAACTTGCCATTTAAAAATATGAATAGATAACAAAAAACCACCAGATACACCCAAGAAAATCTCCAACATGAAGGTTAAAAAAAACCCCCAAACTTACAATAACAAAAAAACTCAGAAGAAGCATAGATAATACAGGAAAGACAAAAAAGTTTCCTATCGCTATCCATTGAGCAGCTTTTATTCAAATTAAAAATGCACAAATCCTTAGCAATTTCACATATTCAAATTTATCTCACTGATATATCATGTTTATTCATAACAGCATTGTTAGTATTACCAAAAGGCTAGAAACAACTTATATGTTCATCAATTGTGGTCTAAATGCATAATACTTCATATGACAGAATAAGATGTAGCCATTCATGATTAGTAATTATGATCATATAATTATAATAATTTAGGTAAAATTCTATGTTAACATAATAATTCATGCTCTGTTATGGAAAGATCTCAGGATATATTGCTGGGTAAGCAAATGCAAAGCACAAAACCAGGAAGATGGTATGCCACCATTTTTGTAAAAAAATGGGAAACAAAAGTATCTAATAGTACTTACTTGTATACTATTACAAAATATTGCTGGAATGATACAAAGAAACTAATTGGAATTGTTGCCTTTGGGGACAGAAAATGGGTAGCTGAAAGGCAAAGGTGAAATGCAATTTCTTCCCTATACATCTTTTATACCTTACAATCACATGAATATAGTAATTACTCAAAAATTAAATTAAAATAATTAGGATAAAATTATAGGGGCACATGGGTGGCTCAGTCAGTTGAGCATCTGACTCTTAATTTCAGCTCAGGTCATGATCTCAGGGTCATCACACTGAGCCTGGAGATGGGCTCTGAGCTGGCATGGAGCTGGCTTAAGATTCTCTTTCTCTCTCTGCACTCCTCCCCTAACTAGTGTGTGCACACACACGCTCTCTCTCAAAAAAACAAAACAAAACAAAAACAAAACTGCTAAAACTATAGCTTTTGATCCAACAATTTCACTTCTTTCACTTCTAAGTAGTCCATACTTCAATGTTACATTTATACAATGGTACATAATTCAAGGTTGCTGAGTACAGTATTATTTTAACCACAGAAAATGTTTGTAAATCAAGAGTTTGAAAAACACACACCACAGAATATTTATGAAATACTGTGCAGCAGTAAAAAAAAAATAATGCAATAACACTCTATATATGGACAAGAAAAGCTACCTAGGACACATTGCTGCAGAGATAAAAGTCAGACCTGTGTGTATGGTATGGTTTAATTTGAATTAAAAAAAATAAAATTTAGGAATAATTGACATTACATTACTTCTATATAGATGAAAGATGGGGCACCTGGATGGTTCCATCGTATCAGACTCTGGGTTTCAGCTCAGGTCATGTTGTGGGATCAAGCCCCACAAGGGGCTCTGTGCTTGGAGGGAGTTTGCTTGAAGATTTTTTCCCCCTGCTCTTCCCCCCACTCACAAACACACGCACACATGCTCTCTAAGTAAATATAGAAAAGTAAAGCTGTTGGGAATATTATAATCTCAGGAGGGTAGTGGGATGAAGGAGAGTAAAGAATGATTTTTATTTGATGCTATACTTTTAGACTTTCAGTTTGTTATAATGAGCATAAATTTGTATATGATTATAGACTTAATAACAAATTAATTAATTTGAATATCTTATATAAGGTGTTAATATCCAGGACATAAAAAGAACTCCTACAACTCAATGACATTAAAAACAAACAACCTAATTAAAAAATGAGCAATGAGCTTGAATACATTTCTCCAAATATGTACAAATGGCCAATAAGCATGAAACATACTACCACTAACCAATCAGGAAATACAAAGCAAACCAGAATGAGATACAACCTCACAACCATCAAAAGGGTCACTATAAAAAACCTAGAAAAAAAAAATAAAATAAAAATAAAAAACCTAGAAAATAACAAGTGCTGACAAGGATGTGAAGAATCTTGTGCACTGCTGGTGAAGATATAAAGTGGTGTAGCCATTATGAAAAACAGTATGGTGATTCCTCAAAAAATTAAAAACAGAATTACCATATGATCCATCAATTTCATTTCTGGGCATATACCCCAAATAACTGAAAGCATATTGTGAAAATATATTTTCACACCCACGTGCATAGCAGCATTATTTACAATAGTCAAAAGAAAGCAACTCTAGTATCCATGAATGGAAGAATGGATAAACAAAATATGGCATATACATACGATGGAATATTCTGACACATTCTATAATGAATGAACCTTTAGAACATTATGCTGAGCAAAATAAGCTAGTCACCGAAGGGCAAATACTGCATGATTCCACTTATATGAGGTTCCTAAGTAGGCAAATTCATGAGACAGAGAGAGAGAAAGAGAGAGAGAGAGCGAGAGCGAGCAAGCGTGGTGGTTTCCTAGGGCAGAGGGAAATGAGAACAGGTACAGAGTTTCAGGTATACACGAAGAAAAGAGTTCTGTGGATGAGTGGGGGGTGTGGTAACACAACAATGTAAATGTACCCAACACTACTGAACTAACTACACTCTTAAAAATGGTTAAGATGGCAAATTTTATGCATTTTACCACAAATCTTAAAAAGTAACAGAAAATATTGTGGTCTTAGTGTAAGGTTTAAAAAAAGTAACTTGTCTATTTGGGAAGAGGAAACAAACATTATATTTAAATGGCAATTTAAATTGAAAAACAGCAGAATATGACAGGATGATTAAATAAGAATCATAAATCAATGATTTTCAATCTTTTTCTCCCTTCCTTCCTTAATGGACTTGAGTTGTAAGTCACTTACTTTTCATATCAGCTACAGTAGCTTATATTTTTTATTTTATTTTATTTTTTTATTTTATTTTAGCACCTCCACAGTAGCTCATTTTAGATGGCAACAAATAAAACCAGGCTAAGGCTTTATAGGTGGCAGAGTGGGGATTTAGAAGGAGCCTGCATTCCCTGGTAGTATCACAAAGCTGCTAAAAGGAAAACTGAATTCTTTTTTGTTTAAACTACTGTTCAGTGGCGCCTGGGTGGCTCAGTTGTTAAGCGTCTACCTTCGGCTCAGGTCATGATCCCAGGGTCCTGGGATGAGCCCGGCATTGGGCTCCCTGCTCAGCAGGAAGCCTGCTTTCTCCTTCCCCTACGCCCCCTTGCTTGTATTCTCTCTCTCTCTCTCTCTCTCTCTGTGTCGAATAAATAAAGAAAATCTTAAAAAAAAACCCCACGAAACTACTGTTCACTGATTGTTCTGTTACATACAGATGAACTTAATCCTTACCAGATAAGGCTAAAAAAAAAAAAATCCGCTTACTCCCTCCCCCTCAATTTCTACTTCGTTCTCCGTCCCTTAAAAAACCTGTCTGTACTCACACCTATATACCTTTCAGAGCATTACCATCAGGCTTCATTTCTCAATACAATATGTAGACTGCTCTAGCAACAGATCCCAGTGACCTATTAACTCACATAAAACATGGATCTTTTTCTTGTCTTTCTTTTACTTGAGCTGTCTGAGGCGCTGGAGACGGGAGTAAACTCTTCAAAATAATCTCTTTTCTCCAACTATGCTTTCTTATTTGTTTTAAATTCTTACCCATTTTTGGAGGGCTCATGTTCTTCTTCCTAACCTCTAAATACCAGCTTTTCCCTATCCTTATCATTTCTTATTTTCTGAGATATTGTTCTATTGTTTAAATTTCAATAACTCTCCAAGACCTACACATAAAAATAAGTCTAAATTTTCTTGGCCTGACATCTTCTCTTGAACTCTGACTATAAGCCACGATGCATTTAGTATTATACCTTCCACTTAGAATGCCCTTCTGAATCCCTAGTCTGCTTGGTAAACATAGTTTTTATGATTTTACACGTCACCTCTTGTATGATGCTGGCCCTTACTCTATCAGGTTGATCTGCAGACTTTGTGTCCTTTTTATTTAGTGATCTGTTTCTCCTATTTGAGAGTAGGGACTACGTATACATAATGCTTGGTAAATTAATG